>JZLH01S0619333.1:13250-31088 GCA_001188425.1 Eucidaris tribuloides
GGACTTGACACTAACTAGCACTTGCTTGCTTGCCTGGGGCAAGTAAATTTCTCTTCTGGGTAAATGAAAAATTTATGAAAATTAATTTTACTTAATGGGCAAGTAAAATGTTCGCCTCCACGTACATCAAGAGATTATTACAGACAATGTTTACCTTGAAGTCAGTTTCATTTTTGTGTAAATTCCAATAAGGCAAATCACTACACTTTCAAGAAGGTAGGCCCTAATGTCTCTACAGTATTACAAGCATTTTGTTTACTTAAGTAAATATTTTGTTTCGGTCAACTAAATGAATGAAAACAAAAAGTTTTGATCAAGAGCAACCACCCAGAAAGGTCGAGCCTGGGTAAGGAGGCTTTTTCAACATTTGTCAGTACCATACTATACCTTAGCCTTTTGACAAGGCCCTCTCACTGTATTACGGACGAGCGAAGCGAGCCCAGCCGAGTGCGCAGCGCGAGGGCCTTTTGAGATCTGATTCCAATTCTTATGTTAGACCTTTGTATTACCAAATTTTGCTACCCTATTTTGGGTAGCAAAAGTCAACCAATCAGCATGTCTGTCTACTTGATCCTACGTTGAATATGCAATCATACTAGGACCATGTTCGTACAGACTGTTGCTGTAACACGAAACGATCTGGAAGCGTTCACTATTTCATTACGCGAAATGATTCACAAATGCAGATTTTTGCACTCCAAATTGGACCATACGAAACAAAATTTAAAGAAAAATGCTTCAAATACTCTGTTCAAACAATGAACGTGTACTAATTTGGTGTTTGATGATATATGTACTGTAGTAATGTACACTGACGGAATTTCTTTCAACCCATCGAATAGTTGACAAGGCCAAGACGGGATCGTAGCGCGCCGTTTCATTGGTTGATTCGAGATCGTTGTTCCTGTGGTCATGAATAATAATTACTTTACGGATGCCAAGCAGATCTCAAAAGGCCCTCGTGCTGCCGCGCTCGGCTGGCTCGCTTCACTCGCCCATAACAGCGAGAGGGCCATGTCAAAAGGCTTACTATACCTGTACTCTGAAAACACAATGACTAGAAACATTATAACTAGATCTAAAAAGTTATCCATCTAACATCATGTGCGTGTGTCACTTTTATTCCCGTGATCATCTCGGTTCTCGTGTTCATTTACCAAACCTGTCCAAACAAACCCAACATCGTTCCCCATCATATTTTGACTAACGACCCACTAGGGCTAATAACTTTTCCCCTCATGTAATTGGAACTGCCGTACGGGGCGATCCTATCGGTATTGATTTTGCGTCGCCATTGGCCGCAATTACGGGGTCATTAACGGCGGATTCGTCATGTTGCGGTCACTTCGCGTACACCAAGCCGCAGAGCGATCAGCGCAGCGACAAGCGTCAGTGCCGAATTCAGCGGCGAGCGACCGCAATGTTCATCAACTTGTTTAATCCATTGGTGTAAATTTTATGTGATTGTTAAGTGCAGGACTGCATTTTTTTAATGGGCCTGTGCTACATGTACAAGAACATTTCAGACATTTTATCTTTTTTTATGACTTGGTTTGTTTGTTTTTGGTGAAGTTTAGAAATAGCTTGTCATTTAGCGATTAGTTTTGATATACAACCTCATATGAATTCCTCTTTTCTTTTGAACATTCTTGCAAGGAAAACATGAAAAAGTATTAGCAAGACTCAATATATATTGTATGCCTTGCAATGAAAATTTTATCATGACTTCATTTCTCATTTTTTTCTACCTGATGGTTGATCCATAACCAGGGCTGGGCATGAGCACCCCCCCCCCAACACCCCCGCCCCTGAGGGGGAAAAATTCTAGAAAGTTCCTAGTACCTGCCTGACTGGGTAGTACAAAAAGTGCCAAGAACCAGACCTGCAGATAACTGACCATTGGGTTTTTTTTTTGGGGGGGGGGAGGGGGAGTGGGGGGGATGTGTCTTAGGTATGCACCGATATCAAAATAACCAGAATGATACAGCCCTATTTTGTGTTGACTATTGATTCATCACTGGAGCCAAATGATGTAAACTATATCACATTATAAACACGGGATGAAATGTAATCATCAAGATAATTATAATCTTGTTTCAAATATATTTGTCATCACTCCAATATTAATGGTGATGACTGATGGAATTTACATGCAATTTTGTCCAGAGAGAGTTGGTGGTCAATTTCCGTGGGATATCTTTTTTCATAAACAACATGAAATGGAGCTTGATATCTTTGATGACACTGGAGTTCCCAAAATGAGGGCGTGTCGATCGTATCAAATCAGACGTTGTGCTGCTTGTTACACGGCCTCATACTGGTCCTCAGTAATCAGCTTCATACCTTTTTTTGAAAGGAGAAAAACAATGAAACCTGTTTTTTTTTCCCACCAGCATGATTTTAGCTACACAGTACATGTAGGACTGGTACAGTGTAGTACATGTATGTGGGGTGGGATAGGGATCCTGTTCAGAAAATGATACCGAAACAGAAGCAAACTTGGCATGTATTGGGGAAGGAGTCCATTAAAAAAGAAAAATCATGCTGTCTTCAGGGACTCCTGTCTTTGTCAGAACTGTACTGGATGTAAACATAACATTTGTTAAAGGGACGCGCTGCTCGTAATCCATGTACGTTTATTTACCTTACGCTTGCCCCTATTGCCGGGCAGTGCGTAACACTGAACTCTATGCTATGTAGTGTAGAGTTCAGTGGTGCGTAACAACAATCGTGGAGCTGCGAACAGAATTGCCGATGGGCTTAGTTCGCCTTTTTTCGGGTGAATACGTGCTGCATAGGGAATTGCACACAATTCGTGCGCGCTCGTTTTCCGAAAGTATACGGGCATTCCCGAATATTACCCGAGTTGGGCCAACTCCAAACGCCCACGACTTCAAGTTTCAAGTTTTTCTCGCGTGTTTAGCTCATGGTCTCCGGACCGCCACTTGCGACTTTACGGTCCCTTTAAAGGGCAGTGACATGATTGGGAGAAACAAAAATTGTCTCTTGAACTAAACTGGTTGAAAGATATATCGGTGGATACACCAGCTGGATTGTATATCCTGGCTGGAAGGATTTATCTTGAATTTGTTTACTTAAGCCGAATCAAGCGTGAACAAAAATTCTCTCGTGCCCCGAAAAAAAATACCTCCCATAGAACCCTACACAACAGATTTGTCTGTCACAAGGCATACAGATGGAATTTATTTTACAACGAGTCAACTTTTGACTACCAAATTTTCACAGTGGTATCCTTGCACAGTTTACTTGATTCTAGAATAGTTTTACCCCAAGTTGATGACTACCACAATCATGTCATTTACCTTTAATTGTACAGCGTGTACATGTATGTCACAGAAATTATAGGTAATTTTATCTATCATGTGATGAAAGCCCTCCCACAAACAACAATGAACAAAACATACCAACCCTCTATAAAGCACTTCCACTTCAAAAAGAAACAAATAAACACATAAACAAACATGTCTCTTTCTGAATCTCCTTGTGGTTGTTCAGATGTGATAACTTGTTTGTGTTACTGTACCACAGATAATCTGTAATTACTTCTTTTCATCAAGCAAATCAGACATTTCCTCCACCTTTCACAAGAATGCTGCTTTTGAGATAAATAAAAGTAATAAGAATAATGCTGATCTTGAGATCACAAAGGTTGTTTATCTTTTCCTGTAGTACTCAAAATAGGGGAAAGTTTGTGGTGCAAGATTTGTGCCGTTAAATGACTCACGCCGAATGGAACGAATCGTAAAAGCTTCACCCCCAAAAGACGGAATTCTTCCCTTTGTATGAAAAGTTAAATGCAATGAATATCGGGTGTCTGGATTGGTATACGGAGCTATCATCGGTCATTGTACACAAAGATGTCAACAGCTATTCATCTACGAATCTGTTCGGGGTAGAATTTCACCGTCTCTCGATCATCTCAGAAGAAAATGAAGAAAAGTATGCAAGCATGCCGATTATTAGACAGACTGGGTAAAATTCGCACATCTTCCAAGAATGTAGTTGAGGAGGGTGTGGTGGAAATGGTTTGTGTAAGGATGAGAATTGAAGTTGGGTGGGAAGGATTAGAAACATGAGCCAGAGGGGGAATTATCTGCCTTGTACATTTTTTCGTCATCAGAAGTATGCATACAATGAGTTGGTTTAAGAACAAGCATGAGTTGCATGCACACTTAGTGGTATTCAGTCTGATCGGTTGTAGTGAAGGATCATAGTTCTAATCAGTAGTCTGACTTGAGAAGGTGTTCAAATCGTACATTATTTCAAAAGATGATCAGTCTAGTCTGTGAAAGTGTTTATTGATCAGAAGATTTTAAAAAAAAATTTTTGGTGGGGGGGGGGGGTGGGGGGTGAATCCATGAGGCATACATGGAATTGTTCATGCTCATAGCAACAATTCAAATGTATGATGTATCATGTGTGTACATGCATGTGATGTACTAAATTTCAATTAAAATGACAATCATTTCCTTGTGGAATATTGTGGATTAAGTCCACTAATATGTAGTCTGAAAAAAAAATCATTTCCCTTGGATGGTAGACAGTCAATATCAGCTGTACCTAAAATATTTTCATGTTTTCCTAGATAGCTTCACAATAAAAAGAAAAGTACATCCATAGCAATTTTCAAATAAAATTCAAATTTTTCTCACTAGACTAATTCTGATCAAAGGTGAAGGACATGGTAGTAAACGTATTGCATACAAACAATTTAATTCCAAAAAAAAGTCAATCTGTCTTGTACACGTACGTCTAATACGTGACGTGAGCATCATTATGCCTCAAAGAAAGATTAAGTCAGAAATAAAGAGACAAGATAATAGTGGTGACGCATACTGTGTTTTATTCTGGTTCGTTTGGCAAATGATGAGTTCATTTGCATAAAGAAGGCAACGTCTGTTATATCAAAACGAAACGAACATCGGGTCTCCCTCTTTTTTATTTTTTTATTTCGTGCACACGCTAATCAATTCCACAAGTTTTTCTTGCCTATTACGAGTCATTTACATTGCCATCAGATCGGCCTTGGGCGACGCCACTCGTGCGTGTGATTTGTTTGGTTAACGCGGAAACCCACTGGGCTTGTAACAAGTTTGAAATGCATAAAATAATCATAAAGTAGACCTGGAGGCGTATATAGGCTGTACAGTCTGTAACAAGGAATTATGAATGGTAGAATTTACATGCACTACAAGAGACATGTTTTCTGTATCAATCAAAAGTATGTTTCATGTACTGCCAAATTTCAGACTTTGTTCCTTTCACATGTTTCAAGTAGCAGGTGTTTTTCATTCATTTGTTACCAGTGGGTGCCCAATATCTTTTCAATGTATTGAATATTGATAAAATGATAAGTTTATGGAGTAAATTTAGTTATTCCTTACTTGACAACTGAATACGCCATATATTTTGCGTCCATATATTTTCACAATTTTGCTTCAAGACGGGGAATTCGCAAGAGTATATTTTCGCGGTTTTATTGTAGGCCTATTTGCATTCATTTTGTACAGAAATGTCAGGAAGTGAAAATTTTCGCGTTCAGTAAGTCGCGAAATTCGCAGAAATAAAACCACCGCAAAATATTGAGCGTAAACAGTATAACAAATGATTTGAAAAGTGCTGTAAGGAACAAATTAAATGAGATGTTCATTCTGAATAAATCTTGTGTCATAATAGTATTAACTACTGGCATAAATGTGCCTAATTATTAAATGCAGGAAATCTGGAAAAAAAAATGGTTTGTTTGTCAAGAATATGGTGTAGATATACAGAATGTATTTTTCCACAAAACTAAACACACCAGCAATTGTACTTTCAGTACAGCATGTGCAATCTGCATACTGTATTAGAAAGAGATACATGTAGACGAACAACAGGTATTCTTCCAAGATTCTTTCTTGATACTTTCAGTATAATGGGGAGATGAGACAGTTTGGGAATCAACAGGTTAAGGTAGAAATTGGTTTCAATTCTCACAAAGTAAACAAATGAGGCAGGGTGAGCTTTTATTAATGTTGTGGTTATTATTTACACTGTATCTCATTCCTCACTATTATTATATACTGTATTTTTATTTCATTTCTCACAAAACCAACTACATGTACCGTATAAGTGTTATTTACATGTAGTTGCTTTTCTTTGTCTTGTTCTGTATACGCAACGTCAGTGAACATTAACAGTCTGTTTACACGTATCTCTACAAAAATATGGAGACATGTACAGTATGTTTCTAACCTTCCTGTTTAAATATCACCCTGTGCCTATTGATAAGCCATTAATTACTTGATTTATTAGTTATGCCGAGTGTTTGATTAATGTCGACACAGAAGCCAATCAAAACGAGTAATAAGTCAAATTATAATGGACAGGTTTGGAACGAGCTAAATATAAATCAGCGAGATTGTTTTTGCTGCATCCGAACATTTGTTTTATTTCCGTTCATAATATCGCCATTCCTCTGCTCTTCATCAAGTTCTGTTTTAATGTCCCCCGTCTTTTTTTCTCTCTCTCTCTCGTGCTGTCATCAGTGATCGTTCATTGCTTCCATCTTCATCCCGTCCAATTTCGTCCAATCATCATTAACCGAGATGCGAATGGGTGGTGATGACGCTTAAATGCCACTACATTGGCTTAAAGCGCCCGGCATTATTGGGGAGGATTGCAACCAATTGGGAGACAGGTTTGTTTGCGTTCTTTCAGCGTTGATTCGTACGGAGTGGGCCGTTCGCTTCTCCCAACGTGGTTAGAGACGCGATGAGTCAGGAAAACGACGTGTGCACGACGACGGAGCCGTCACAAATTAATGAATCCCAACACCACAATTTAATCTATTGTTACTAATTAAAGGTACACTCGCTGTAAGTAGCGTGATTGGAGGTAGTCCTCAACTTGGGGTAGAATGAATCTAGAATCAAGTAAACTACGCAAGGATTCTGCTGTGAAAATTTTGTGGTCAAATGTTGACTCCTAATAAAAAAAATACTCCGTATCTTTTGTGAGTGGCAAATTTGTTGCTTTCTATGGGATCAATTTCTGTTGGGGCTTTCACTACTGGAATGTTCATGCCTAATTCTCCCTAGGTAAACAAATTCAAGACAAATCCTTCTAGTGAAGATTTACACATCAGGTACATGTAGTGTGTACATTGATACAGTATGTCCAAACTCATGGCTTCTTGAGGCATTTGCAAGTGCAGAGACAGCAATTTTTTGTTCCAAAAAATTGTCTTTTCCATTTCTGAAAACCTGTAATTCCTTTTCAACTTGATCTAAAAATGTACATTCCATTTTGTCACAGAAACTGTACACATCAAAACATGAATTTCGTGAATTTTCACATGAAAAATAAAGTCAGGGAATTTGATAAAAATGCCTCAAATCAGGGAAAAGTCAGGGAATTTTGAGTGGCCCAAAAATCGAAAGTAGTCAGTCAGACTCTGACAGTGTATGCTGCAAATAGTTCACTGCAACAACATAGAAAATGAGTTGAAATAATTATCATGGAATTTTGAGACTTCACCAGGGAAAAATCAGGGAAGAGTCAGGGAATTTTGTTTTCTTGATATGCTGGGAACCCTGATAAAGAACCGAATGGATTTTCTGTTTCAATTTACTGGTAAACAGAAAATCACTGTCCCTTCAAGTGTTTCCTGTCATGTCATTAGCCATTACCTCATTCAGTGCCAAAGGTGCAAATTTGCACCACACAATAACACAATGTCCATAGAGCTATAACTTCTCTGGCTAATGACATATTAGTGGAAACAAAATGTCTCAAGAAGCCAACAAGCTTGGACATATACCAATGTATACACCACCTGGAGTGTAAATCTTACCTGGAAGGATTTGTCTTGAATTTATTTACTTAGAAGAATCAAGCATGAATATACCAATACTGAATTTCTCTTGTGCCCCAAGAGAAATTAATGCCATAGAAAGCTAATGTAAACGACAAATTTGTCTGTCACAAGGCATACTGATGCTAGTTCTTTTAAAATGAGGAAACTTTTGACAACAAAATTTTCACAGAAGAATCCTTGCTTGAAAAAGCTTGAGGAAAACTAAATCAATAAAATAGTTTCACATTCCAATATTATTACAAAATTGGCAATACTACACATGACATTCACTGTGTGCAACTTTCTTTTTGTTTTGCACACAAAATATCACTAAATTTTAATTTTCTTATATGTACATGTAGGCCTACATGTACCTGGGCACATTTACTGCACATGGGGAAATCATGTACAAATATGTTTCAGAACATACTGTACTGTATGTGTATTCATGAGTTATAAAACATATCACATGTACGTGTACATGTATATGAAATGAATGAAAATACAATAAATTGGCAGAAATTGTCTTAGAATTCCCTGCAAATGAAGCAAAATCATGAAAATACATGTATATTGTACACAAAATGTATAACGTATGCTGTATAACTTTATAATACTTCGATCACTCAGTTGCTTCTACACATACAGTAGGCCTACCTCACTACAACTTATTAGTCATAGCAAAGCTTTTCACTCTGAAACAAATAACATTAGATATTTTACAGACATGATTTTTTTTTCCCGATAAGTACCAATCGCAATCATTTGTTGAATTGATCGCAGTGACCGTGCCAATTCTGGTTTGGCTGCGCACCCCGTCCTAGCGTCGCCAGCGACCATTGCAGATCTCGCTGCAGTCACAGTGGGGGGCAGCAGCCAAAGATTATTGTCCATGTATGAAGAGACCCTTCTACATCAAAGCCTTCTACCAGTGTTATAGTTGAGACTGGTCCAAAACCGAGATTCCCGTGTTGTATGATCTGAGGCCACAAGTCCTGAGTCTGCATGAGGCCGCCTCAAATCACCGCCTTTCCAAAGGGTTTGTACAGGTGTCTTGGACCATGGCCCAGGCCAAGGCCACCAAAAAATTGGTCTTGGGGCCGGCCTCGAATACAACACTGTACGAGAGTGACACTAAGATTGAGACTGAGATCTGATTGGAACCGAAACCGACATCTCAAATATGAATGCACTTTTTATGTCTCCGCCCCGTAAGGGAGCCGGAGGCATTATGTTTTCGGGTTGTCCGTCCGTACGTCCGTGGGTCCGTACGTCCGTACGTCCGTGGGTCCGTACGTCCGTGCGTCCACACTTTCTTGTGAACAAGATTACTGAAGTACCGCTGGAGGGATTTTAATGATACTTGGACCAAGGGTAGACCACAAGGCAAGGATGAATTCATTAGATTTTGGGACAAATCCGTCAAGGGTCAAAGGTCAAAGGTCAATGAACTTTGTCCTAAAATGTCATTTTCTGCCTATAGCTCCACTTAGGAGTGCTCACTGTTGATGTAATTTGGTGGGTAGGTTAAGAAACAAAAGACAAATATTTTGGTAGAGTCACAGGGGTCAAAGGTCAAGGTCAAGGGTCAAAGGTCTATGACCTTTGTCCCAAAATCTCATTTTGTGCCTATAACTTCAGTTAGGAGTGCTCACTGTTAATGTTATTTGGTAGTTAGATTCAAAACCAAAAGACAAATATTTTGTAGAGTCACAGGGGTCAAAGGTCAAGGGTCAAGGGTCAAAAGGTCAATGAACTTTGTCCTAAAATTCCATTTTTTTGCCTATAAGTTCAGTAAAGAATGTTCACTGTTGTTGTAATTTGGTGGTTAGGTTCAAAACTAAAAGACAAATATATTAGTAGAGTCACAGGGGTCAAAGTCAAGATCAAGTGTCAAAGGTCAATGAACTTTGTCCCAAACTCTCATTTTCGTCTTATAACTTCAGTTAGGAGTACTCACTGTTGATGTAATTTGGCAGTTAGGTTCATAACCAAAAGACAAATATTTTGGTAAGTCTCAGGAGTCACCGATCAGGGTCAAGGGTCAAAGGTCAATGAACTTTGTGTCAAAACCTATAACTTCAGTTAGGAGTGCTAACTTGTTGATATAATTAGGTTTTAACTCCTTCCTTCTCTACATAGTGTGTATTGGGCGGAGGCATACCCATCGACTGCGCACAGTCGAACTTTTCTAGTTTTTTTTTTTTTTTTTTTTACTTAGACATGAGAAATTTAACCCACTGGATTGCTAAATTTGGCCACTGTGCTAGTCACTTACATGCATGCACAAATACAAACACACAAACACACAAACACACACACACACACACACATAGAAACACAAAAACACAGTATGCATTGCAACATAGCACGCTACTTGTATCTTTTTAACCATACATGTATATATCAACTACCGGTATACACCCCCTTTCATACACAATATCTTCAAGACTAGACATTGTTCATGATCAGATTACAGTAGATTTGTTTGCATCTTTAGGCCCAATATTGAATAGAATTTTATGTAGAATTTTATGTGTGAGGGTAAAATACTTTATAAACATCATCTTCCCTTTTTTTTTTTGCTTCCTCTTTGTACAGAAAACTTGTTTGATATTAAATACACTCTAGTTTACTTGCTCTTCAAAAGTATTATTCCCTATAGGCCTACATTTACAAGCATGACAAAATGGTGTGTGCCAGCAGCCAGACATAAGCTAATGGGTCAGTGTGAAAGATTGAAAAGCAGTGGAAGCCTGAAATATTTACCCATTCGTTTGCATTATTTTCTACTTGACACGAAATGCAAATACTGTGATAATGGCTGTCCCACAATACCCATGTGTACACATGCATGTACGCAGTCTACTAGAAGTGAAAGGAATCCTGGGATACCTAGATTTAGACACGGACCCTGTCGGTTCTTTTATTCCAAACATTGCCCTTGACAATGAATAAATCGCAGGGTTCACTTGTTTGATGACAACAAAATGTGCCCGGAGTGGTACACATGCATGTACCTGTGTGTGTATTCCAAACTAATGTAGGTATGGTTGCAAAGGTACTGTGTGGTTGCCATACTGTTGTTTGTCCACAAGACAAGAACGCGAGGAAACAATGTCCATTTCAGTTGCCCCTAAAAATTACAAGACACCATGCCTGACAAAGTTTTTGTGAGACATCTTGAATTCACATAAAATAAAATAATTATTACCCCCCCCCCCTAAAAAAAAATCAGTAAAAAGATCTGTCCATGATTTCCCAGATTGGCATTTATACTACATGTACATGTAGGTGAGAGTTCACATTTCTTATGTGTGTGTGTGTGTGTGTGTGTTTCATTTGGTTAGGGGGGGGGGGTGGAAGGAGAAAGCAGCATAAAACAGCCCCCCCCCCCTTTTGCTCCATTTTTGTGAAGGAACCTACGTGAGGATGTGATGACTTTATCATAAGATCAGACACTAACGTGAAAGCCCCATTTGAAATTTTTCCGAAAAATTGTCGAAGTTGAATATTTTTTATGTAAAAAGGAGCAGCCATGTAACACCTAGAGGTCAGAGTTCAACATGTTCATTCCACTAGCTCTTCTCTCATGACATTAGCTTATTCAGAGTGGGACAAATTCCCCTCAAAGATTGTACAAAATCAAGTACATATCACTGCCAGCTGGCTGTTGTCCTGTGCACCCGTGCGTGTAATGGGGTTCATTCAGGTCTGACCCGCAAATAGAAATACAGCCCAAAACATTCGGCGTCAATTGAAGTCGGTTACAATTTCCGGTAGGATTTACTATTATTCTTTTTTGGCAAAGTACACAGCACCTCTCAAAACTGGAATCCCCATGAGTATGCAACAATCGAGCTTTTCCCCAGCTCTCGACTATAAAAAAGTTGGAAGTAAACTTCTCCTTTGATAGCAAACAGTTGATAGAAATCACTTTTGAGTGTTGTGGCAAAATAAAAAGGGTTAGGGTGTGTCAATTCCAGGTTCATATGCTCTAGATACATGTACGTGAGACTCCCAGGTGAAAATAGCTTAAAGCCCAAGTACAGTTTTGTTACAGACAAATTATTTGGTCAATCTGTCCCGCAGTATTCTGTTGTCATCCCATGCAAATGGACAAATATGCATACATGTAGTCGTGTACGTACAGATATTCAAAACATTGACAATGCATACAGAGTAATGTGGGACAAACATTGAATGAAACGAATTGTGTGTTTTTGCCCATACCCTTTTTTCTATGTGAATGTATTTGAATGAGGATTAAAAACTTGAGAACTAACATAAAAAGTGAAGGAAAATGATATTTGCAAGTGTTTTTTTTGTACATAATTTATAAAATTTGAATCATTATTTCTTTTAGAATACTTGTGAAATGAGACATTTTATGATGTAGCTACAGGTGAACTCTTGTCATGTACATGTACGGGTACTTGAATGGTTCAAAGGCACGACAGCACTCCAAAGAAGCTACACACACTTTGCGATAATATTCAAATTGGGTTAATTAACCTGTTATCTGGCTGTTTGGACTATGATCCCATACAGTGGGGGTTCTTATGGGAGATACACCTTAACCCTGACGTGATCTTCTTTTCTTTCTAATCGTGTAAATCGTGAGCAGATGTAGCCACTTTGTGTCTCGCAGTTAAAAGATGATGCAAATATTGACAAACGTAGATAGAAAGCAAATATCTTAGTCATATGTAGTTGTTGTGATAGCTAGGTGTCAGGGTCGTGGAGGTATGGGTTGCCAATGACACTGTCGTTTTTAAAATTACGGTGTGCATATAAGTGGCCAATGAGCTTTCGATGAAGAAACAACATCGCCAGATCTGGAACAGATGGTGTAAGCAATAAACCGAGTGGTGAAAAAAAAGTGGATTATATTTGTAGGAGGTTGGGTAGTAGGGGATATTACTCTCTTTAACCCCATTCAGATAGCCCAAATTTGCTGGCTCTGAGCCGGCTCTGCTACTCCTCCACTTTCTGTCTGAATGGTTTAAGCTGGCGAAAAAGGCGTATTAAGTACGCCCGCTCTGATCCTGCTCTGAAATACCTCCGGAGGTGTTTCAGAGCCGGCGAAAAGGAGTAGCTGATACGCTTCACCTTCTGTGTGAAAGGGTAAAGCCGCCTCTGCTACTCGTTGCGCAGTGATGAATGCAAAGTTCACCAACATCCGTGCCGAAAAACAAACATGACAAAAGACAATCGCGCGTATATGATATACATGTACACTTCCTTTTCCGGTATCGCAAGGCGAGTAGCGACTCCGCCTTTCTGGTTGCTGTGTGAATGGTTTAAGACGGCGAAAAGGCGTAGCTGCTACGTGGATTCTGGGCTATCTGAAGGGGGTCATCGGAGCGTTTCAAGACCGCTCTGTGCCACCGCAGCTTCAACTTTTTCTATCTGAATGGGGCTTTTGTTTTGACTGTCGGATTATTGGGGCTCTACAGCGTGTCTCAAACAAAATAGCACCCTCTTTGACCATTAGAAAATACTGTTGTGACATGATGATTACATCAACGTCAAGGGCATAAGCTTTCAAATGCAGTTTGTTCTGGCCAATTTGCTTGTTTTAATCTCAATGTATGTTACAGTAACAACGATAGGGTAAAATTACAATTGTGCCACTTTATGAGGGAAGGGAGCCTGATGTTATCATTAACTGTGGTGGCACCCTTTACCCGCAATACCCTTTACCCGTTCATCGTTCTAGATTAAAACAAGCACATTGAACAGGACAAACAGCATTTGAAAGATAGGCTGTGCCCTTGATGTTGATGCACATGTGTAAAGCATCATGTCACAATAGTATTTTCTAATTGTCAAAGAGGGTGCTTTTCACTTGCACAATTTTTTTTTGACACACACTGTATGTGTGTATTTATGGAGGCCTACATGTTTATGTACCAGATATCACAGGTACATGTAGATGGAGTTGGCATAGTTATGTTTTTATATTTACATATTTTGCAAACTGCATGCTAGCTTGCATGCTTACTTGTCACAAGCTAGTGACCCACTTACTAATTTTTGTGTAAGGGTTAGAAAAACCCTATAGCTAAAACACCATGTAATCTATTGCAACAAACAAAACTATATACCAACAATAAATGATGTGGATAAAGTTCAGTACACCCTCCATGTTTACTGGAGTCTGAATGACTATCGTACCAAGATCTGTCACACTCGTGGATTTTCTGTCACTAATCATCAATCTCGTGCTTGATTTAACATTAATTACGACCGTGGAGAATGATTCTGGAGTGGTCTCCATTTGCACACAGTCAATCAACTGAAGGGTGTTCATAAACATTATCAAATGGAGTGCGTTTTATCAAAAATGTGGACTTATAGGTTTAGTTTATGTATGTTTACATGTACGAGTCTCGTTGCAGCAGTTGTGTTGCCACGCAAACGATGCTGTTGCCGGGTGCCTGTCATTTCTTTATTGGCAAGCCCCCTACTTAAGATCCACCACCAAAATGGCGAAAACAAACACACAAACCAGTCGCCATGTACACATGGGCCTTTTGCCGTGGTGAGTGGGTAGGATACATTTCAGATTATGCCACAATCACTTGATGGACTTTAGTTTAAGTATGTACACAGACTTTCCCCCAATAAAATAAGGAAAATAAATAGTTGGAATTTTGAAGGAGCTTCTCAGCTTTGGAGTTTGTTGTTAAGATTTGTAGGTTCAGTTCACTGTGGGTTGACAGTTCACTGTATAGTAATGTCAGTGATGAAAATACAAAGATCTCAGATTAAATACAATGTATTTACAAAGGAGTTTGATGGAATTGGCTGTATAGACATTCCATTACTGCTGTATACTGTATAGTGGATAATTTGTTTATTCTTACTGTACATAGTTCTGATATTCAATGTTGTGAGACAAATTATCTCTCTTTTTCATCATATTCTCAGAAAGACAGAATCTACGAGAAAAAAATAAAGTCATCCTTTGTCCAACGTTTAGCAGTTTGTAGTTTTAAGATTTCAAATTGTAAACAATTTTCAGCGTTTTGGACCTAAAGGGAAAGCACAGTTTGATGATAATTCTTCTTATACATGAAGTATATGTACATGTAAGTAAGTGTCCAAACATATGAAAGACTTCTGTTGTCTCAAAGGGCCCGACTCCGATTTGAAAAGTTGAAAGTGCGAGGCCGCCGCATACGTGATCTCATTGGTTGGCAAGAAATTTTGTTACCCCAAAATGGAAGAAGAAGAATTTGGCACAGCAAAAGAAATCAGGGTTGGGAAAAAATCATGACTTTTTTTGAAAGGGGTGATTTAAATCACGATTTAAATCATGATTTAAATTGTGATTTAAATCAATAAATCGATTTATTTGATTTAAATCACTGATTTTTTCAAAAAAATCATGATTTAAATCACAATTTAAATCATGATTTAAATCACCACTGAAAGAAACCCTGAAAGAAATGCATGAAAATATCACCATTTCAGGTGTTTTATGTGACTAGTTGTTGCATAACATCTTAGTCCAGGCTATACTGCACCATAATCTAGGGGAAAGAATGCAGAATATTGCATGATTTGAATTTCAATGAATTTCTTAACTTATTCCTGTTACTTGCTGGCTCCATCTTCCTGTACTGTTATTCATGTGTGCACAGTGTGATCTACTAGTGTGTGCAAGAAATCTCTCATATTTTTATGATGTGCTCTTTTCTTGGTCAATTCTTCAGGGGGTTAGAATTACAAACCTCCAGGCAGTTATGCTATGTAATGCCACCCACTTGAAGTTGTTCCCATGTTGGAGGAGGTGCAGACATGATCACACCTTTCTGCTGGTGTGAATTCATGTAGGGTTAAAGGTAAATGACATGATTGGGGGTAGTCCTCAACTTGGGCTGAAACTACTCTAGAATCAAGTTAACTATGCAAGGATTCTCCTGTGAAAATCTTGTAGTCAAATGTTGACTCATTCTAAAATAAACAATGTCTATATCACTCGTAGCACGGAAACCTGCTGTGTGGCTCTCTATGGGGCTTATTTTTATTGTCCCCGGATAAAATTAAGATACTCCTATGTTTACAGATGTACAATGTATGCTTGATTCTCCTTAAGTAAACAAATTACAGACAAATCCTTCCAGGTGGGAGATCCACTCCTGCTAGTGTATACATGTACATGTAGTTGGTATAGATTTCAACTCATTTGGTTCTTGAGGCATTTTCAAGTGCTTCCAATCATGTCACTAACCTTTAAAGGTTTCTACAGGTGTTTGTACTGGTGTTTGTCTGTAGAACAAGTGAAAAATGTCTGTTTACTGCTGTTTTATGTGTGTGTGTGTATATGTGTATGTGTGTGTGTGCATGTATGTGTGTTTGTATGTTTGTGTGTTTGTGTGTGGGTATGTAGATGCATGTATATGTACAGTATGCATGTGTATGTGTGTGTGACGGGTGTGTACATGTCTGGGTTTGTGTAATTTGATTGTAGTGTGTGTATATGCCTGTCGGTATCGTATGTGTGTGAATATGTGAGTGAGTGTATGTACATGCATGTGTGGTTTTGTTTGTGTGCATGTGTGTGTGTGTGCGCGCACGCGCGTGTGTGTGTGTGTACTAGTATACATGTTTATGTGTCAGTTTGTCTGTGTGACTATGGACCTACTAAGTATGTGACAGACATATTATTGACACATTTCGCTCAAGATATCAAAAGCTAGATAGTAGGAACTCGCAACTCCAAAATCAAAATGATTTGAAGATTTGCCAGCAAGTAATGGATCTCAACAATGTTGACTCAATTTCTTGTGATCAAAAATGTATCCTAGTAGAATATGCTGGTATCGTTCTTTACATGTACAAATTAAGATACTGTTTGGAGTGTACAAATGACTGAAATCAGTAATTAATATAATTCCATTTTGTTGTCAGTGACACAATACAACATCAAGAGGGATATTACACTATTACTTGCTGCTAACTGTAGTTCAAATCTTCTATAGTACGTACCTTCAGACTTCAGTGCATTTTTTGTGTGTGTGTGTTGCATTCAAATTAAATGGCAATTGCACCTTTTACCTGCACAAAATGCAAGAATGAACTGGGTTCTTGTTTGCCGTAACGATTATTTTAAGTTGGTTGTAAAACCGAGTACACGGTACATGTCTTATAGCTTTTCTGCACTTTTAATATTTTGCTACTCGAGGCTTTCTGTGCTCACTTTCTTTTTCGGCGGGTTGGAAATTTTATTTAATTTCATACAACACTCGACTCAAGTGAGAAGATGCAAAAAGCTGAAATGAATGCACCAACCAACAATGGGGAAGGTGTAAGGTTGCGGCTACAGACCATCTCACAGTGGAAGCAATTGACTGGCATTTTTCCACCGCAGCCTTCAGAGAGCATGACAACAATTGAAAGTGCAAAGAGGGGAAAAAAAATTAAAATAAGCCAATATTAATTTCTCGGCATTTATTAATTCTCCACGTTCCATTGATGTATGTTAACCATAACAGCTGTACGTTTCATGAATAAAACTAGGACTTATGATTTCACCGTCTTCTGTCAACCTTAGAAATGTCTCTCACTCTCTGTACATCATACACATAGGCCTACATTTTCTATTACTTTCAGGCAATTGTAATTTTCGTACTAGACAATTTGCAATATACTAGGTGTATTAAGTAAGTAAGTGTGAGAATTCATGTGTGCGTGCTTGGTTGCGATGGGAGCAGATAATATTATCGCGTCTGGCTAATTTGCTTTGAGGATGAATCACTGAAAATTTACACATCTTAAAGGGAATTGTTAAAAATATTCAAAAAAAGAAACTCAGGGTCTGGAAGTCTGTTCTACAGCTTACAGTTTTGTCAAACATTTTGTCATAAAATGGATAATCTCAAAGTTGTTTTATCTGAAAGGGCTTGATGGGGGCTTTAAATGATCTTCTCACAATTTTGAAATTCATGACTTTATGCATATGGGCAATT
>JZLH01S0619342.1:4658-15267 GCA_001188425.1 Eucidaris tribuloides
CATAAGATTTCTGTACAGTTTCAATTATGTACAGGGGGTGGATATTGAGCAAAATCTGAACCCGAACTTTTTAAATAAGCATGAATTACATAAAACTGATTTTTGATATCTTATTTAAACCACCTCCACCATAAATGTTCACTATTCAACTGCAACTATACTCAATACCAGTCTAATCTGGGCCCCGTTTCATAAAAGTTAACATCATGTTAACTTGCCATTCTACTGTCAACTACCATGGCAACCGTGCTTCACAGCCAATCAGAGCCTTGGATTTTTACAGATATTGCAGTAGAATGGCAAGTTGATAGGATGTCAACTTTTATGCAACAGCTAGGGCCCTGGTGTATAGTTTTTGTGCTATTTAATACCAAAATTGACAAATCTTATTTTTAACACAAATGATTGTTATTATGCACCGTTATTTCGTGCAAATAAAATAATCAATAAATCCATCCATCCATTGGCGAATCACACATAAAACCTTCCACCTTTCGTTCAAAATTTGTCTGATAAAAAGCAAATATCAAACGGATATTACGACTGTTTTTTGATGATAACGACATAACAATTTCATCAAATGTTGGTACATGTAGTACCGATATACAAATCACATCTTTGTTTCCAACTAGCAATTTCCTTCTATGAATATGTCACCAACAAAGGAAAATGAAATTTAACAAAAATACTAAACATGTGGAACTGTGTCCCCAGGGTTGATGGCACAAGCTCAAACCCAAGGATTGGAGATATCATGCCTTTAGTATCTGCTCCATTTATATGTAACTTCTCGATGTCCATTGATGTTTACTATGAAACTCACAAAGTTGTACCAATTTACATAATAATATGGCGACGTTAATGCGCTCAGCATCTCCCTCCGCGTACTGTACCCTTTCTACCTTTCCAAAATTCCATGAGCGCATTGTTTGCAAGAGAATGTGCAGTTATGTAATAACAACTTAATGGTCATCGTGAAAAAAAAACACGGAATTGGCTTTTTTATGCACATCGCGCGGTAGTGCGGCGGTACTATCTCATCCATTTGGTGATGAAAAGAAACTTGTTTTGTATAGGGCGTGATTCTGGTTTCAGTAATAATGTATTGACCACGAATTCCTTCTATACAATCCTACTAAATACGTAACGCGTCAATGGTTTGCTCGTTACATTTGAGATAGAAAGTAATCGCTTTCATGACTTTGTTTCCAGGGGCGGAGATTTCATGTGACGAGTTGGGGGGGGGCCAGGGGACGAAAACACCGAAGGCGAAATAATAAAATACCCTCGCGCAGGGAACACGCCCCGGGGACACATATAATTGTTATAAAGTGGAAATATTGTGACTTTAAAATCCCCTCGCCCCCATTTTTAAGGTGTAATAATCTAATTTCATCACATTTATCCTTTGAATAGGTTTGCCAATTACAAAATCTATAAAAGATTCTAACAAAATCGAAGAAAAAAAATAAGTTTTGAAAATCGAGGGGATGACCCATCCCAGAAAAAAAATACCCCCCCCCCCCTTCCCCGGGATCGCCACGCACTTCTTCTTCTTCTTTCTTGTTCTTCTTCCCTCGCGTTATGTCGGAGATCAACGGTATACCGGCCCGTGTAGCTGTACAGAGTATGTATTGAATGTTGTCAAGTTTTGGCTATGCGTCGGAAGCGAAAGTAATGAATTCCTATATCAGGTATATTGAGTATGTTGGACTTGATTTGTGTTCTGCTGTGGTGTGCGTGACAGGGATATTGGGTGAGGAAGAATCGCTCTGGCGAAAGCAGGGGTGGATCGAATTCTTGAGTATGGAATGTGCAGTTTAAAGAAGTTGGTTTAATCACTGCTAATTCTTTGAAGAAGGGTGTTTCGGTGGTGTGTTAGGACAGGACGGAAGCAATAAAGTGGGTGTGTCTTCTCCGCTGTGTGAACATAATTTGGCACTCGGGCCTTTTCGGTTGTTTTCCTTGATTGTGTACAGGCTGTTTGCACAGGATACGATTTGGGTCAAGGGATGAGCTGTGAATGATAATTATTGCTTGGCGGAGATGTTAGTCCGGGTAATGCGTTTGGTAAAGCTTGGGCAGGGAGCAAGGGAGGTTGTTTTCGGCAGAATGATAAAGTTGGACGTTTTCCCACACTGCCTGCATTATGAGTTAGTCTGGGTATTCTGCGGCGACGACTTTCTTAACTAGTTGTTTTCCACGTATGGTATGGGGGTGTTCTTGTTGGAATGAGAGTGTGTATGGTCTGGGAAAGACTGTATTTCAAGAGGAGTTCTTGCAGGATTTTATAGCTGGGCTGGATGAGGAGGCTGCTTGTCAGGAAGGTACGATATTCAGAAGCCTGTCGGAGGGAGGCGAATTAGCTGTCCAAAAGCAGCAAGTTTCTCGCTGTTCGATGGAGCTGGCTGAGAGGTAGTAGCAGTCCAGTGGAGAGGTATGAGTTGCTTCGTCAGCAGCTCGTGGGGGAGGCCAATATTTGTTTTGAATTCGGCTGAGCACATGATGGAAACGGAAAGAAAGTTGTACTCGATTTACAAACATAGGGCGAATTAATGGCACTTAACAACTATATCGTCAATAGCACTAACCTTCTCCCTTTCAAGCATTCTTGAGGCGAAATTGTTTTACATACATTCTTCGGCAAAAGTTTTAGGTAGTTAATCGTGAACCATAGTCTTTGTTAATAATTCACTTGAGAATGTTTTTTTTTTCAGTGATATCAATAATGGCTGATGAACGAATATATTCTTGCGATGCAGGATCCTTGGACAGCTCTTTATTTCTGAATCAATAGTGGAATTGCAAAAGACGAAGAATTAAATCGTTTATAAGCTAATAATTGCAACTTTAGTTAACTTGTATCAAAGACAAAATTTAGGGCATAAATTAATGATTAGTTGCTTCGCAACAATGACAGCATCTGTTTCTATATCGGACTGCCAGCCATAATTCTGTAAATAATGCTGAGATTGAAACTACATAATGAAATATTATCAGTTAATGATTCATCTATGTATATGGTCGAATTTTCTCGATCTTTGATTTTTCTATAAACTTAAATTTGTAGTGGAAATTAATTTTCTTTAGAGGGCAGAAGGGGCACTATAATATCAATGGATACTAAAGGGGCACAGGCCGAAGATTTCACACGCATCGAAAATGTTCATTCTGGGGAGAAGTGCCCGCCCCTCCACGCCACAATTGGCACGCGCGCCGGCACTTCGTTACGTCGCCACCTTGCATCCATCAAGTAAAGTTACAGCCGTTGGACAATTCTAGTGGCTGTATTCCAATCCACATCCTGCAAGGAACAGGTGGTCATCCAGTCATCCTTAAATGCAATATTGCTGCTTGATAAATTGTACTCACATTCTGATCTTGAATTTTATTTCCGTTCCAGTTATAAACAGTGATGACCCTCAGAACAGGTCTAACGGCGCTCGGCCGAGTGGTGCTATGAACAAGTGGCTAATCCGCCGTTCTGTCCGATACGATCTCTTTCTCTCCCGACCTCGACGATACATGAAGCTTGAACTTCGATTCAGGTATTAATCTACTTACTGCCAAACTAAAAGCGCCCTCCCAAGCCATAAAGGTTTGGGCAATATCAAGGGTAACTCAAAGACCGAATTTTCGTTTTACAATGTCAACTTTAATTATAAGCATCTTTCGTTGATTAAGTTTTTATTCAAGTAAATATTATTAATGTTATTTGGGGCCGGCGCGGTTCTGGGGGGGGGGATTGGGGGGCTTGAGCCCCCCCAAAAAAAAAAAAATCGCAAATTCTTACAATGAAATATAGTAATATATAAAGCTGAAGCGATCTAGCAAACATGAAATATGATAAAAAGAAGTAATAAAAAATCAAATATGTATTTACCATCCAGACAACAACGTCTTTTTATACATATTTTTCAAAAAAATGGCTACCGCCTGCTCGGTCGTTGCGTTTCTCGACTACCCATTTACATTTATTTTTTCACATAGGTCTACTTTACTGTACATCTTGCTGAAATGCTGAATCAACAATCCTTATAATAATTCATAAATAACTTTAAAATTGTATTTACTGTGCTTAGAAACATGTCTTTGCGTAACGTGTATTTAAAAATTTGCTTGCGTGGGTTCGCCCATCCACCCGTGCCCCCTTCCCCCCCCCCCGCAGTATGAAAGCGCAATACATACTTTTCCTAAAAAATAAAAAAATAAATTACTAAAATAAAAGTCACAAAAATTAAGGCACAGACGCAGGTGCGTCAATGCATTTTTCGGATCATAGGGGCAGGGGAGGGGCCAATATATTTCATTGGGTAGTAAGAAAATGTCAAAATTTTCGGCGCGCGTCCGCGCGCAAAATGCATGTATTAAGTTTCGCAAGGGTGTCGCAAATTCAGTAATAGTCAATGGTTTTGGAAGTGCAGTTGGCTACATAATTAATTATAAAACTCGGGGGACGCCCCGATATTTTTCAGGTACCGAGATTTTCGACTCATGATTTTACATTATACATCCAAAAGGTTAAATAAGGTGTTAAGGTTTCGACTTTATTACTCTTCAGAAGCAGACTCTGCTCCTTCTGAATGAGGTATAATCGGATAACTTAAGACTCATTAACATTTTGGATGTGATAATGTAAAATATATCGAAAATCTGGGGGCACCCGAAAAATTGCCCCCCCCCTGAGATTTTTCATTAATTAATTTTAAATAAAAACAGAAGACATGACCTTTGGGCATAAACTCAAATTATCAAAAAAAAAAAATCCAAAACTAAACTTGGGCTTTAATGTTTTGCGTGCTACGCTAATAATATATTTTCAATTTAGTTTTTTTTGAGGGGGGGCAAAAACAATATGTTTGTCCAATTTTTCATTGTGTGGTTATAAAATGTCAAATTTTTCAGCGGCAACATTGTAATGTCGCTAGCACTTTTTCGCCGGAGGTGAAGAAATTGAATATTTTTAGGCAGGGGTATCATAAGAAAAACGTTCTGCATAGGGATCATTCATCGCATCCCAATAAGAATTGGCTACTCCTCCCATATGTCTAAATATAAAATGGTGATTATTCGGGCATTTAATCGGTATTGTAATAGATAAGCATGTGCCCCAAAAATGAAGTAATCTAATAGCTAAAATGGTAATAATTTAGCTATTGAAATAATATGCTTTTATATTTTTAAGCTAAAAATCAGATATTGTTTGTCTAATTAGCCAGATATAACGAATTGACAGCGGATGAAATATGCGGACTGATGTCACTGATAGGGAGGCCAAAAATAGTAAGTTTTTAAAGAGAAAATGCATTTTGTTCTTACCCTGGAGGTGAAACCCCTCCCAGACCCTCCTCAAAACGCTATCCAAATTCTACCAAAAAAGAAAACAAATGAAAACAATATAACCCGAACCTACGAAAGCCACTGTGTTTTGTTTTGTCTGTTTGGTTTTTTGTTTTTTTGTGTTTTTTTTTGGGGGGGCGTTTTTCCTTTCTTAGTCGATCTCCACGTCTGCCCCCCCCCCCCTATGTGAAAAATCCTGCCTACGCCAGTGATTATGCTTTAATAGTACGAATTTACCAGCTAGAAACCACTCTTTTCTGTTCGTATTTTGAAAGACAAGAAAAAATAATATTCAACTGGGAAGGGCCCCCACTCAAAACATCGTTCACTGCCCTCCCGCTGCGTCGCTTCGCTCCCTTCTGCAGTATGACTACTCACATACAGTTTTCCACATATTCCTGCTAGAATCAACGTCTTTCTATGCGTATTTTTCAAAACGTTTCCTACCGGTGGGAGGGGTATACTCCAACAAAGCCTCCCCCCCCCGCGTTCGCCAGGTTTTCCGCTCTCGTTCGGAAGTATGACTGCCCAAATACAGTTTTTCACATACTTCCCATGTAAATCTTTTGAAAGTCTAATTAGTTCATAAAAATATACCTTTTAAATAGCCATGCCAGAATCACGTCATTTTATATGCGTATTTCCAAAAAAAAGTCCGTAAGTAGAGGGGTATGCCCCCTCCCACACACCTCCGCGTCGTTTGCAGGTTTAATCCCTGCGAAAAGTATCCACTCCCAAGTAGCAGTTTTTACAATACTTTGATGTAACTTTTTGAAAATAATCTAATAATATTCATAAAATATATTTTGAAATATTAATATTACCCTGCCGAGAATCAGTCTTTTGTAATGCGTTTTTCAAAAAGTTGCTACCGTGGCTGGGGGTGTTCCCCTTCCACACCTACCCCCGCTCGTCGCTTCGCTTCCCTCGCATGATTTCGTCAAGCCCCCCCCTGTACCCCTAAAATTTTCGCTCTAGAACTGCGCCTGTTTTGGGGGAATTTGGGCATGAGTTTTTTCCCATTTCTGTTGCAAAATACTGTTTCCGCTTATACCTCAAGTTCGTGATTTTCCGCGGAAATCTGCAACGTGGAAAACTTCGGTTTTTACAATAAAGCTTAGGCGCACACTCCAATGTACATCCCTGCGCAATCACTGACAAAATCATACCTTGCAGCTTTCCAAATAATCTGTTTTCTGTAATGTATGCAAATTTTATGCACACCTTTGGTTTGTTCTTGACGGACATAGCAACTAATGTGGGAAGTTTGATTTCCAAGTGAAATATATTCATTATAAACGCTTGGAACAGTTTGTTACGCAGGCCCAAGGAAGAAACACATAATTTGAAAGGGGTGGGAGGGCGGTTAGCCGAAACAAATTACTGTCGAAGAAATAAATTTCTGGTCAAACATCATGTCCTTCCACGTCTGAAAGGGAGATGTCTTTCATATAATGGGGTGTTTTCCGGTTAAAAAAGGAGGGGGTTGTTTGGGGGGTTAACACCCTCATTTGGTAAAAAGGGGGCTGTTTGGAACACCAAAACGCCCCCTGCGTAGCCACACGATAAATGATAGTTCTTTAACCTTAAAATCGGGTTAGCATTTCTTGATTTTATTCTTCTTGATGTTTAGGCACTTACTATTTCCGATGTCAGTGTCACTTATATTCCGTATTACATATTCATCTGCCATCAGTATAGTGTTCATACGTATTGTAATTATTTACATTTTTTATAAGGTGATCGTCTGACAACTTTCCTTTTAGGTCTTTATTATGCAGAATTAAGTATTCATAATAAGGAATCCTGTTTAGAAGGTCATATTTATCAAATATTTGTAGTACCTGATGCTCAAAATTATGGAATATTTTAGAGACATTCTTAGAAGTTGCAATTTTTCGTATCGGTACATTGAGATTATATTTGCTCACCCCAGGTGAAACAATAATAGTCTTAAGATTCAGGAATGCTGCGCATTTTGTAGCGTCCGACTCGACACTAAAATCTGTGTTTATAAATGGCGGTATTGTTGTTGTTGTTGAGTAGTGGTGATTATGCGCGTTATAGAACTTGTACAGACAATTGCTGATGTATATTTAATGATAAGTGGCATCAGATACAAATTACCAGTTTGGGGGTTGGTTTTTTTCTTTCTTCTTTAAATTCAATAGTTTTTTCTAATTTTTGTGGATTTAAAAAATAATTATGTAATTGTTATTAGTGCTCAAACCTAATTTAGTTTTTGATTAGCCATCTCAAAGAATCCAAAAATTGCCTCACATACTGCATTTTTGTGAAATAAACACCAATCTTGAAAAAAATTTTGGACGATATAGGAGAAAGAACTTACGTATCCAAAATATTATTAATTTATGAGTCATAAGTGTATAGAAATTTATGAGTATAGTATCAATAAGAGAACAAGGTTTTGTCTTTCCATAATACCGTCACTTTGCCTATTCGTGTCAGGCCTGACCGAGTTCATTGCTCTTTGAAGAAGGAATGTCAAACTCACATCTATTTGCAAATTTTGGTCAATGGATGAAAGCGCTGAAGAACTGATGAACGTGATTCATGATTTAAAAATGAGAGGTAGTCTCACATTTTATGCCAAAGTTGCAAAAAGAGTGATTGACACTTATTCTCTCAAGACTTTATACTCGTTTATGGTGCACCAGTGATGCGAATGAGGTTCATTGACAGAATATAAGTTGCCCTAGATAAAATATATAATAAATGGACCTTGGAAGCAGTTAACCTATAAAGATGGATTATTACCTTCAGTTGATCCGGAATGTAAACTTTTCACGTTTCACGTTTTTGTTTATACAGTGTGGTCTCAGAGTAAGCGTCCTCTTGGTAATAAAAGAGGAAAACTTTTTTATAGGATCACGGGATAAATAAGCCTTCAAGGGATAGTCTTCAGCACACATTTCAATACCACGGTTTTGTTCTTTTCAGTTATATAATATACATATATACCGAAAGGTAAAATCTCAAATGTTGCCGTCTTTTGTATAACAGGTCCAATCGAGAGCATCAGCCCTCTTCCGTAAAAGTAACACAAATTTCGTGATTCCACCCTTCTTGTTTGATTACAAGAATCTCGGATAAGAAGCAATTTGAACAGAACAACACTTCGAAAGCTGGCTTTGCCATTGGATGAAGACGTAAAACATGTGTCCACAGGAATATATTTGAATTTGTCAAAGAGTGCCTTTCGCGTTGCTTACTTTTGATACGATGCTTGGCAGATGTCTCAAAAATTGTGCAAGGTAAACAGTGCCTCTTTGGTACTTAGAAAAATTTATTGTGATATTGATGTTACATCACCGTCAAGGTCAAATCATTAGCTTTCAAATGCTGTTTGTTTTGTTCAATTTCTTCTTTTGATCTCGAGATATCATGTCAACCAACAAAAGGTAAATCCAATTGTGTCACTTTAACTCGGGACCTAGGGACTGCCGTTAAAGTCATTGTAATAACAAAAAAAAATCCTGAGCTGCATAAATTGTTTTTTTCGCTCCATGCACAGTGTATCTGACATGGTCTAAAATGAAGCCTGAAAAAATTTGCAGTTTAAAAGATCATTAAATGCTTTAAAAAGGTAAAATCATTGAGAGACCATTAGCTTTTCCTCATCAGACTGTTGTTGCAGAATTCCTATCGCCCGACTAGGAAATTAATGTGCAATTTGTATTGGCACAGTAATGCAGCATAACTGTCAAACTTTGTGTTCTAAGTGTTCTCTATATGTTCCATACAAAACTACGGCAGATATGTCAGCTAGGCAAAGCTGACAATTTTTTAAACGATGTCTTCCACAGTGTTATAAGTGTCTTTAAAGTGCACAATTGGTGATTTTACCATTTTTATTTAAATAAACATATCTTAAGATTAAAGCAAGCAAATGAACAAAATTAAAGCGTAAGACGTAGGCTCTTTGACGTATGATGTAGCCATATTCCAATGAGAATTTTCTAATTGGCCAAAGAAGCTGTTTGCACTGCAACAGTTTTATTAGAGCACACTGTATTAGTCGGTGATCATATCGTTTATTCCCTGCAATGACACGCAGAACTGATCACCGTAAAATGATACAGGTTTGTGAAATCAAATTTCAGATGACGTTTTCCCCGCTCTTTTCTTCTTTAGGGACTATCCATTCCTTCAGGTGCCACCATTCTGGTCAGATAATTTTCACAGTCCGGTCTTTCTGTAGATCAACCGCTTCAATCAAGAAAAAAAATGACATTCCGCCACTTCACTTTTCCTTACTATTCGTCACAAGCCATTATTTTCTTTGTAAGTCATGCAACATAATGTCCGTACCGATTCTGTTACGTATATTACTAGTTCAATGTTTCGTAATTTTTTGCACAATGACAATTCATTCTTCCACAACAATAAGGTTCTGTTTCGTGTTAAATACTACTTTGAATCAAGTATTCAATTGAGCCTCAGAATGTATTATACACCCTAATAATGGTGGCTGGATTTCTTTTTTCTATAACCGTTAGTTCTTTTGATTCCGAAGTTTTGTTCCACTTTAAACGTAAGGTGGTGGTTTTACGGTCTCAGATCAAGCTGCCTGATGCCCCAGTCACAACCAGTGCTCTGGCGTCCGGCGTTGCGGTCCAAGAAAGTCATTTTTTTGCAGACTCCCGCGGATCCCTTCCGTTTTCCAAAGATTTTTTCTACAAATAAAATGGAAAAGAATGTGGCGATACGGATAGTTACGACCAGATGGCGGATACTTGCGTCCACGTGCGGATAAACTTAGCGAGGTTGATACGTTATTTGTTCTTTCGAGCTTGCGTACACTTCCGGATACTTTTGAATCACTCTGTAGTCCAGCGGCTAAGCTCCCTTTTATGGCCGAATTGTGCACTTTTTGATAAACAGACACACCTTTCCATGTGTTTAGTAACATGGCAAAAAAATTTCAATTTAAAAGGGGGAGCCAGTCCTAATTAACCCTGGGGGGCGCGAAAGGAGGTCAATGGAACTTTTTTGGCTAAAATTCTTCGGATGGCTGGCAATATTGAAGATAAAATATTTGATAAAACGCTCTTTACGGCAAATATGATTTCATATTAAGATAATTAAATTTTTCTACACAGAATGAACACATTTAATTGGATATGAGCATTTTAGGGGTGGATTTGGTCAAAAACAAACATTTTTAAATCAATTTATTGTGAAACTTTGAACTTTCACAATATATGCATAATTTTGCATTATTTTAAAGATATTAGCTCAAAGAATT
>JZLH01S0619344.1:0-10393 GCA_001188425.1 Eucidaris tribuloides
GAAGAGAAATTACTAGCGTGCATATTTAACTTCGTATTACGCTAGAAAAAGGATCCGGGGACGTTCGCTCTTTTTAGTAAGAGATAATTACTAGCCCGCTTGATCATTAAAGGCCACTGATACAGTGTTCCAGTTTTAAAAATTCTGAGCTGCATGATTCCCCATGCTACAGTTGTCTCTACATGCGATCTAAAAATTGAAGCCCTGAAAAAATGCAGTTTAAAACGATCAGTAAGTGCTTAAGAAAAGTAAAAATCTATGAGAGACCATTCCAGTCTACCAGCTTTCCCCCATAGACTGCTGTGTTGCATAATTTCCTATCGCCCGATAGGAAATTGATGTGCCAATTTGAATCTGCACATATTGTACTAGTGACAGCATAACTGTCCAAACTTTTGTGTTCTAAGGTGTTTATTTGTCCATCCAAACACTACCAGATATGTCAGAAAGCAAGGTTTGCCAATTTTTTAAATAAGGCTTCCACACTGTTATATAGCGTCTTTAACTTCCGTATTACGCTAGAAAGAAATTGTAAAGTTTGATTTTGGATGTCTTGATTTAGAATAGAAAAGAGGGTAAAATCGTTTACACGTACACGGAAATTTGTAAACGTTTACACCCTCTGACGGGCGTGTAAACGGTAAACGACCATCATGACTCAGCCCTAATTGGTGCCACAGGTAAACCTACATTATACACTTTTTATCTTCACTGAAATTAATGTCTATTTTTGGTTAAATTAGATATTTAGTTATTTAGTTTACAGTAGTTGGTTAAATCATTTTAACATTTGTATAATTTATAATATCTATTTTAATACAGGGAGTTTGGTTTTTTCCCCTTTAAAATCATCATCACCATCACAACCATCATCATTATCATCATCATCATCAATATCATTATCATCATCACTATCATCATCATCATCATTGTCATCATCATCATCATTATCATTATCAATTATCAATATCATTATCATCATCATTATCATTATTATCATCATCATTATCATCATCATCATCATTGTCATCATCATCATCATCATCACTATCAATATCATCATTATCATCATTTTCATCATCATCATCATCATCATCATCATCATATCATTATCATCATCATTGACATCATTATTGTGATTGTGGTGATGGATACCAAAGGATAGATTCCATCATATTTTTATTTTATTTATTTTTCATATATTTTGTCATTTTTTTAAAGGTAAAATGACATGATTGGCGGTAGTCCTCAACTTGGGCTGATACACTCTAGCAATCAAGTAAACTATGCAAGGCTTCTCCTGTGAAAATCTGTAGTCAAATGTTCACTCATTCTAAAACAAGACAATGTCAATATCATTAGTAGCATGGAAACCTGCTGTGTGGCTCTCTATGGGGCTTATTTTTATCCTACCCAGCAAAGAATAAGATACTCCTATGTTTATGCTGGATTCTCCTTAAGTGAACAAATTACAAACAAATCCTCCCAGGTGGGAGATCCACATCTGCTAGTGGAACAGCTGGTAGTATATTTCAACTCATTTGTTCTTGAGGCATTTTCAAGTGTTCCCAAGTGATGTCACTAACCTTTAATAATAAAACTTTTTATCATTTGATTTAGTTGAATTTGATTTCATTTCATTTTTATCTATTTATCTATTTTATTTTATTTTTTTTTTACTTTTTATTTCTTTTATTTATTATTATTATTATTATAATTTATAATTTTTTTTCGGGGGGGGGGTAGGGAGCAGGCTTTGGATACAGATCTAATACCTTTTCATTATTCACTGTACATTGTAGCCTACAGTGTAAGTGGTCATGCCGTTGTATGGTGGGACCCCCAAATATCCTGGTGGGCGTTACATTTTTCATCCTCTTCTTAATTGAACTGAGCATCAGAGCTATCCTTCATCAATTATGATGAATTTGGGCTGCATTCTGCAGCAAAAGTTTACTCTGCTTTTGAAATCTGATAAGCAATTTGCATTACCGTTTGTTAATTAGTGAGAAATGCCAAAATGTTAACGAGGGTAAATCTGTGGGATAAGCGGAGGAGGATAAGCCGGAGGAGGAGTATGATACAATCTCATATGGGGAAATTGCAAATTCACCTGGTACTCTTTTGTTTTTGCTACTTAATTTGCAGCAAGATAAGCTATCTTGGAGTTGTGATATGCACCTGACTAACTTGACACATGTTGTACTTCACAATTCTCAAAAGTAAATGTGACATTAATTGTCTTCAAGGTCATTAATTACTTAATTAATGACTGGTGTAGCTGATGCTTGCCATTGACTTGTACACGTTATGAAGCATGAAAGTACTGCATGTAAGGACACACATGTATGTTCACTTCACAGCTACATTTTGGTTGAAATTTTGAAATACACTCTACTGATTCATTTATTAAACAATATTCTACTAATTAATCTCTAAAATTTGTTAATTAGGTTTAGTAAACTGTTTGTTTAATTAGTTTAATTAATGTTATTGTAACAAATCGCAACACAGTTTTAAACATATTTTGCCACAACCTGTATCACTACATCTGAAATTTGAAAAGTGTAAAACCATACATTTTCTTAAAGCTGAAAGTGTGCTCTTTCACACCATGATATCAATTTTGAGCCTTGACTTAATACTGACAAGTGCAATGAGTTGTCATCAATATCACAAAATTATACATTTTTTGTGATATTACCCTTTAATTTTTTTACACACCATGTATAGCATCTTGACCTTGGCTGATTGAGATTCTCTGAAGTATAAGCTTTCAGAAAATGTATACTTTTGTTAGTTTTTGATGAGTACTTTTTGAGTTATATTGGTTCAAATGCGAAAAGTGACAAAATTCTTAATTTTGGTGCCTGTAACGCAAAGGGGCCCCACCATACGACACATGACCAAGTATGATCATGGAGGTCCATGGTATGATGTTCTTACCTCAAATTAGATTCTCCTGAAGCTGCAAAGATGATAACCATGTCAGGGCCTGATATTACATTATCTAGTCCCACACACAAACTCAACATTAACTCACCCACCCCCATATATCCAACAACATGACCCTCATTAAATTGATTCCATCCACTGATCTAGCTGTAAGAGGGTTAAAATATTCCGAGTCCTTGTACATTACATGTACGCATATTTTTTTACCAAAACGAGGGGGGAGATCGATCTGCTATTATTTAATAAATTGGGCATCAAACTCCAGAAGCTGAAAAATCAAATTTGACGGCATCTAAAGCGACCGACAGGAGAAAATTTGATTTTGTGCTTCGGTTAATTACAATTTCCGACCGTGACTTGATGCAATACCACAAAATCTACCATGAGTCCTGAAATTAACAGCTTGTACGGGACAGTGTAATGGAATTCATGGCATGTTGTAGATGAAATATCACAGTTTGCAGGGTGTAAGTGATGGTAAGAAATATCCTACAGTAAAAGTAGTAAAATTGTATAAAGCCTCCCTACAGAAAACAAATCACATGGTTTCTTTCTACTGTTTTCAAGAAGGTTTATTACAAGATCTCTGTAAATTATTTATTCATGCTGATGGGCATATTCTTTGTCAATATTTGAATCACCAATGGTTATATTTCTTTTTGATAACTATCCTTTGCTTTTATTTATATTCCCTTTTCATTCTTTTTATACTCTGTCATTGTGTAATACTGCAGTTTGCTCATTTGAAGGAGAAGATGAAGAAAAGGTTGCTGCAACATACATGTGGGAAGAGTTTCACTGAAATTACAGGTTGTCACTTTTAGATTTGTATTGTACATGTATGAATACCACTAAACTGTAAAGTACTGAATGTAGAGCATAAACATCAATTGTAAACCCTACCTCGCTAAAATCAGCTTTGTATCCAATTTGTATCATTAAAGGTAGTGACATCATTGGAACACTTGAAAAGCCTCAAGAACCAAATCAGTTGAAATATATACCAACTGTACACTAGCAGGAGTGGATCTCCCACCTGGAAGGATTTGTCTGTAATTTGTTTACTTAAGGAGTATCAAGCGTAAACATAGGAGTATCTTATTTTTTGCCGGGTACGATAAAAATAAGCCCCATAGAGAGCCACACAGCAGGTTTCCGTGCTACGAGTGATGTTGACATTGTTTATTTTTGAATGAGTCAAAGTTTGACTACAAGATTTTCACAGGAGAATCCTTGCATAGTTAACTTGATTCTAGAGTAGTTTCAGCCCAAGTCCCAAGATGAGGACTACCCCCAATCATGTCATTTACCTTTAAGAGAGCATGCAATTTATACCCCACCCCGCTAAAATCAGCTGTTGTATCATGTGTACACAATGTTTCACAATGTCACATTCTGTATCAAAATCAGACTGCATGCCATATTGTCGTTAAACAACTTTTGGTAGATTGAGCAGAGTTGGACCTTGATATGGTTTCTGTGAGTGTTGACAGACAAGTGTTTTTACTACAAACTGGCAAAGTACAGTAATGAGTCTGCCATAATTTGTAACAAACTTTGATTTGTTCCCATTTTGGAGACAAGTTTAAAGGTAAATGACATGATTGGGGGTAGTCCTCATCTTGGGACTTGGGCTGAAACTACTCTAGAATCAAGTAAACTATGCAAGGATTCTCCTGTGAAAATCTTGTAGTCAAACGTTGACTCATTCTAAAATAAACAATGTCAATATCACTCGTAGCATGGAAACCTACTGTGTGGCTCTCTATGGGGCTTATTTTTATCGTCCCCGGATAAAATTAAGATACTCCTATGTTTATGCTTGATTCTCCTTAAGTGAACAAATTACAGACAAATCCTCTCAGGTGGGAATTCCACTCCTGCTAGTGTATGGTTGGTATATATTTCAACTCATTTGGTTCTTGAGGCATTTTCAAGTGTTCCCAATCATGTCACTAACCTTTAAAGGCATTACAGAAACCAACTTTTATGGGCCCTTCTAACTGATTTGGCAGAACACCACCCCTTCAAGTTGAACACCTCTCTCCAGAGGTCAACTAAAACTGCCCACTGCATTATTAGGCATTATCGGCCAATTACCGAAATTGTACCGCAATAGCTTGAATTACCAGAGCTGCAGACAATCAGTCCGGCTCACTCCATAGTGATAGGTTATGCATACATTCAGCCTGTAGCACAGTACAGTCTGTGATGCAGCTTAAGATTATAAATAAAGTGTCAAAATTGATGAAAAATTCATAATGGCTGAGGGCGAGCGCAACGATCATGTGTCTTGGAGGGGATATCGTGGAGATGTCGGTGGCTTTGAAAACCGCTATGGAGTGAAGACTCCGGGGTCGTTAAGTGTTATGAACATTAGTACGACACCGGTGGGGCCGAAAACCTGATGATGTCAATTCCAAACTCAGATTTGAGGGCTGCCCGGAGTAAGATGGAGTGATGCTATCATTTGACTTCAAGTTATGAATGTGTTTCCAACATTTTTACTGCTCAGGGAGTATTTATTGCAGTGTCCCCTCATCATTATCTCTTACCCACTGTGGGTGGTTGAAACATTGAGACTTGACCCTTGTACAGTAATTTAACTTTATAACAAATCATGTCATTTTTTTCTTAGAACTGTTGTTTTGAATTGTGTATGAGGCAGCAAATGGAAAATACTCTACCCCACTGACATTCCAGGCTGACAGCATTATAGCCTTAAACAGAATAATCAGAGAAAACACCAGTAACATTTTGAGCAAAATTAACTTTGAAAATGCTTACGATTCAATGTTCTAAATTGAAATTGCCAAAAACAGGCAGCCCTCCATTTGTTTGTACACATACATGTACGTGTACATGTAGGCCTAAATGTTCCTTAATTGTCATTTATAGTGTAGATTTAAGTCATTTCTGTTTTCCACATGTATTATACGACTGTATAGGCCTACATGTAACATCAAGAGAGAGACAGAGAGAGAGCAACGCTAAAATTTAAGTAGCGGAACTTTGATGAGAAGTTCATTGCACATTCAGGCAATACTGATTACAGACTTCAATGAGAGGGAACAAATATTTTGTAATAATTTCAACACAGTTCAATTTGCTACACATAAATTGCAATTACATATATGTACATGTATCATTCTAAACTGCATTTCAAAATTGTATACCAGGGAAATACACTAGTTCCCTGCAATCAAAATGTAACACCCTTCCCCTCCCCCTAAAAAGAAACATCTAAAGAAAATCAACAAACAGCAGGCCTTACGGCAATGTTATACATGTACATGCAGGGCAGGTGGATTTCAGTTGCCATAAACAAGAACATGTAACCTTACTCACAACTGACAACAAATAAACCCAACAATGTGGTTCAACTTCACCGAGTTCCAATAGAAGGGGGACGATTTGAAATTTGGGGGGTCTTTTGTGTCATGGCAGTCAAGTTTATAGAAGTGCAGTTGACCTAAACAGGCTATTGAGAGACCTGGGTGTTGTGGTACAGGTGTGATAAAAACATACATCAGGCACTGGTTACAAATACAGTACTGTATTCTGTACAAGAATGCTCAAGTGCATGTGCATGTAATGCTGTGTGTATAGGAATTTGAAACATACTTGTTACACTTGTGTATACAATGTAATTATTTGAATCATTTATAGCCTACATAGGTTTACTTGTACCACAGTCTGTGTGTGTACAGTACAAGTAGGGCCTACATGTACATGTACAGTCAACCTGTCTTAGCGGCCACCTCTCTACTGTGGCACCCAACCTGTCTATAGCGGCCACTAAAATGATTCCCCTGGAGATAAATCATGTGTTAAAGAACCTGTCTATAGCAGCCACCTGTCTAATGTGAAAGGGCCACAATACTTGTTTCCCTTTCCCTTGAGTGGCCACTCACTATACATGTAGACAGGTTTTACTGTAGTGTAGGGCCTACATTTTATGTGTAGGAACTTGCCATTTGTTTGGAGGAGGATTGCAAAGTGCACAGAATTTTGTACTTACAACTTTTGTACAACTGTACAAAAGTCATAGGCCAGTTTGATCCTTGGATCTATGACAAATATTTTGCAAATTGGGCAATTTACAATTTTTAGTCTTTTCCCTGCGAAACAGTGTACAAAGATGCAAAATCTTTACAAATAAAATTCAGTAATTTGGCAAATCTACAAACATGTATGATGTATGTATGTAGTGCTCCTTGACATAAATTTGCAGCAAGCTAGCAAAGTACAATACAGCATGTTGACTGTTGCGCATCATTCATTACATTCTTCATCTCATTTCCAACTTATTGTGGGAAAATCAACCCGCACGTTAACAGTTGATTCAAGGACATATTCCTATATTTTCTTCAACTGATGTATTATTCTTTATCTCCAGCACATGTACATGTAATATGCAAAAAAAGAAAAGACTTGAAAACTCTTGATTCAGTGGATAAATTGTGAGATTCCATCTTCAGTGTATCTTTTTCTTATCGCTTTCTATCTCAGTAGTTACTGTAATATCAATTTCATCCTGTCTCCCTGGGGTGCTGTTGAAAATAATGCCTCCTGTCCCACTGTTTTATCTCTTTGAAATTTACAACCCCCATTGAATGGTAACTATGTAAACATCCTCAACGACCCTACTGGGACCAGGGCGCAATTTACGATTCTCCAACGTGAAATTGATCACCAGTCTTAATCAAGATGGACAGTGATGCGAACTGAGGAAAATGTATAATTCACGACTTAATGCCTCTTCTGATGGTTCTTCCCTCTATAGCTTGCAATGACTTCTGTATTTTACATAAATCTTTCGATTTTTGTTACAGAAGCACAAGCCAAGAAAACTGAACTGTATATATAAAAGCTTGCTACATGTATGGGCTATTCCACAGTATATGTACATGTACGTTAACCTCGGAAGCAAAAGTCTAACCTGTTTTCTATTCATTTTTTCTTCTTGTTTCCCAAATTTGAACAGAAAGATGGGAAAGAAGGGGAAATTGGGAACTATTTCTATCAGGAATCAACCCTTCTGGGACATTAATACTTGTTTCTCCTCAATTGAATTCAAGACAAATCCTTCCAGCCAGGCCACATGTATGTTCATGTAAGAGTCAATTTCAACCCATTGGTTTCTTGAGGCATTTTTTACTTCTCCCCATCATATGTCACTGCCCTTTAATACACTCACAGAAGACAGACATTGATTTTTTAGTTAATCATTGTATCGAGTCCTGCCAACTTTCCGCGATAAATCGATGGCTAAATTCAACCTTTGTCAATGTTTTATCGCTGGCAATAAGTTGGCCTTGTAATCATTAGTGAGTTATTGATTTGTTGTTTAGCTGTAATGCTGTAATAGCTGGATCTCCCTCTCCGCCAAACCCCGCAATAAATGGATTATTTTACCATGACACTGAGCCTTGTCAGTTCTTATCAACAGCAGAGGACATCAATGGAGATTGGAAAAGATTCTTGGCAAAAGTGTGTCAATGGCAGCAAAATACCCATGAAGTAACTTGCAGCAAATGTACATTGTCAAATCACTCTGGACATACTGTACAAGTACACAGAACTTTCATACAAGGTACATGTACATGTAGATCCTTTAACATTTTCACCCCCCCCCCTTTGTTTTTTATTTGCCCTTTGAGCAAGTAAAAAATGTCCCTTTCAGAGTTTTACTTGCCCAAAAGAAAAATCTCCTTACCCCATAATAAATAACATTTTTTAAAGCATCATTAACAATTTCACATTTTTTTTCCTTCATTTTTGGGGTAAGATTTTTATTCTTTTGATGTTTTCCTCATTAAACGATTACATTCTATTTTCCCAAACAGGCATGTAAAGTTTCACATTTTGATCTTTGACTTGCCCGAAGATAAATTCTAATTGCCCCGGCAAGTGGGAAGTGCTAGTGTTGAGCCCTGATCCATGCATATGCTAATGAACCGTTTTCAGAAACTTGTGTAAATTACTACAGTTCCCAGATGTTTACTGAATATTGCATACAAATGCAAGCCTAAGGGTAGTTAGGGTACAGTACCTGTAGTTTGTACGCTTGCATATCGCAAAATCTATGACACCTGCGCTACTTGCATTCAAGCACGATATTGACCAGCTCACTATCACAATAAGCATAACTCCATACAATCATCTTTTCAAACGAACAAAAATAACTCGAAAAATTATGATACAGATACACCCTGTAGTTATAGCTGAATAGAGACAATAAACAAAGCAAAAATCTATCTCTTTTTCATTCTTGCTGTCCAGTCGACAAGCTCAGGAGGTGCCCCCCCCCCCATTATCTAGCCAGCGAACGACAAAAGGAGCAAAGACACCAAGCGAGTTTGGCCTCTCCCCGCCGCAGATAATTAGGAGCCACTGAATGGACCTCAATTATCTATTGTTGGGCGAAGTACAGAGGGTGATGCGCCTCCTCGGATTGAATGAGAGGTCTGGTGCTGAATGAATGGCTATCCTGCTGTGTTTTCCGAGCAGTGGAAGATCGGTTCAAGAGTATTTCGTGTATAACTGTACTGTACATACAATGTGGGCTGCAGTGTGACTCACAGACTGCAAGGTTATATGTGGGTCTTGGCTAAATTTATAAGAAATATGAAAATGAGTACATGTACATATAGATTTTAGGTACAGGTTTATGTATCCACTGGACAGAACTGGTGTACGCACATGTTGGGATATGTACATGTATTTTAAGCAATATCATGCAAATGTACTACTGTACATGGTGAAATTTTCTTGGCATATACATGTATATATTGTGCAGTATAGTCTGGTATTATCAAACAAACTGTCGATTAGAATTACTTTGTTTGTACATCTGACTGTGTTAACATACTGTACTTTTGTATGACACTGTATAGTTTTTCAGAAGGTATACTGTACATCCAACACAAACTACATATCGTTGGTGATTTCACGTACCGCCGAATGTTTGATTTGTTTGATATACGAGATTCGCCGGTACGTAATGTCACCGATGATATGTAGGCCTACATGCAGTAGTATGTTTGGTACTGGTATTTAAAAATCTAGTAAAAGAATTACAAAACATAATGGCAACATTGCTATCGTAGCCTTTTTGTCATTTGGATGTGGTTCAAAGCAAATTTGATTCACTTTAGTTATTCAAGTCATGTTCAGTGGCAATGGTTGGTAATCAAAAAAGAGAATATCCACACTCACGCATCATGAGTATTAATACATTTCCCTGTCAACCCCACGCATTCAAGGCTGTTTAATCTGGTCCAGATCTAAATCGGTTGAAAACTGCCACGAAGGAGGGGCTAATACATGTACATGTACGTCTCACCCCCTAGGTGTAGTAATCGCAAACAGACTGCTTTCATGTACATTTCCAAAAGAACCAAAGACTTAAATGTGATACAGACACTGCATCACA
>JZLH01S0619346.1:0-11292 GCA_001188425.1 Eucidaris tribuloides
TTGGGTCAACGGTCACATAAAAGTGATTGTTGGTGATGATTATTAGCATTTAGTAACAGATTCTTAAACTAAATTTTGAAGGGGGGTCCACAACCATGCTCCACACAGACACAAGGCAAATATAATACTTACAAATTTGACACAACTAAACGTGCCTTCTTATTTATTTAAGGAATTTAAGAATTAAATTTTAAATTGGGACAAATGAGCGCTATAATGCAAGGCGGATGCACATAGATTTATTCCAAGGAAAAATGCGGGATTTTCAGGAATTGACAATGACTCTTGAAAGACACCTGAAATCACATTTGGATTAGATAACTTGTAAACAAAAACAACTGTGAACACCTCTAAGTATTTTAATAGGCTTTAAATAACTACAAAGAAGGTTTTTACATCATGACCTTGAGTACACACCAAATGTCAGTTATGCATTTATGTTCAGGACGTGGGGTGGGGCAGTGAGCATACCATCAATCAAATGCTAATCAATTATGCCCCTTATCCCCATAAGTGTATTTAGACTCTTCTGAAAACGTAGACTACATCCTTTTTGTTTTTCAAAAAAAAATAATTTTCTTTAAGAATTGATTTTACCCATCCTTCAGGCACCAAATACTGAATATGCAATAGACTATTCATAGTGTATTCAAATTTAATGGATGTTTCCACTTTGATAACCTAGTAGATAGCTACTTTTTCTCTCACCTGTTTTTATTGAATAATCATTACAATATCAAAAATATGCAAATGCATATATCAAGCTACAGCCGGCCTGTCAGGTTGCTAAGAGCACACCTTGTCAGAAAAGGTATGCCAAGGAATTTTTCATTAATTATTAAACAGTTTATGGCAAAGCTTCATGTGTCCTAGTCTGGCTTCCAGAGCATTCACTGTAACATTCAACCTTTTCTCATATTTATTAGAGAATAAATATACAAATTTGAAAGAAAAATCGTTGAGTTGTCAAGGAAATTGTTATAAATGACTTTGAAAGACCTTTGGAAATACGACAGTCTTGTGAATATTTATATCTTGTAAAAAAAAACACTGAATAGTATTTGTCAGGCTTTTTAAAAAACACGTCTTTGCTCTGTATTTCTGAAACATAAAATGTCAGTTACCCCTTTTGTCATATCGGGGGCAAGTATATGTGTTGCAGCTTTGCACAGTACCTGGGTGAGAAGCACAAAAGTAAGATTTGAGAAAGCCTATCATAGGCAGGGATTGTAGTTAACAGCTATATGTAAAACAGACAGACAGGTGTATAGAATAGAACAGATAAGAACAGTTTAAAGGATTAATTCTGTTGAAAGGGGAGTGAGGTAACTATTTTTACACCTTTGCTATTGTAGTAAAAGCTAGCTTCTTTTCTAAGGTGAAAACTACCGCATTAGCACAGCATGTCTGCAGGTGTAATCTACTCTACATCCACAGACAGTCACAGACCACTTCAGTGATATCCCTCTGTTAGAGGATTAAACTAAGTATGGAGTTTTGGGACTGAACTGTAAACACACGTTAACAATGAACAGTGGAAATACTCAGATGTTGCACCATCGAAGATCTGAAAAGATGGAAGAAGAGGATCAATACCTGTGTCCAAACTCTGACTCATAAATAATTGACAAATCACACGCTGTAAGTCTTGCCCCCATTGATTTTCCAAATGACACACCAGCTCTTGTACAGTGCTGCTTGCATTGGAGCCAATAGAACTATTATATTTAAAGTGATAGGCTAACATTGTGGAGCTTCAATTTAAAAAAATTGTCAAACTTTGATATCTGAACTACATAGTAGTGTTCAAGTGGACAAATAAACACCCTAGAATACAAAAGTTTGGAAAGTTACACTGCCAATGGCAAGTTATACATGAATAAACATTAAAACTCGGGGCGAGTTTTATTAACCTAGGTGTACACACAGTAAGTCTATGGGAGGAAATGGGCAAGTGAATCTGGTCAACTTACGATTTTCACTTTTTTAAAGCACTAAATAATCATTTTGAAATACAATTTTTTCAGGGCTTCATTTGTAGACCTCATCAAAGACACTGGTAGCATGGGGAATCATGCGGCTCAGATTTTTTTTTAACTGTGGTAAATGTTAGCCAATACCTTTAAGGAGGCTAACCAGATAATACACAGGTAGCAAATAATATGATGTTAGTAGTGTTGTATGATTTCAGTTATTTCTTAAACTGATTAACTTACAATCAAAACTGAGTGTGTTTTTTTGTAAACCTTCATACAGTATAATTTTTTTCAGAATATTTTTTTTATTCCATAAAATAATAGTGCGAACATACATGTTTTCACCTTGAAATATTATTTTTCCTCCACAAATATTCAGATTACCATTGAACTAATACTCAAAACTCTGTCCAACATGTCCTTGTAAATATATGTCTCTGCTGCAGCAAAATGACATAAAAATAGGATTGGAATCCTAAGAAAAGAAAATTGTTTTCCATCCTCGCAATGGGGTAGTGGCTGGTAACGGGTTAACCCTTCCAATACAGCACTTGTCATTGGATTAGGTAATATCATGCATTGGAGCTAGGGGATGAAGAGAATAAAGATTATTTTAAAGTCAACATGTTCATTTTTGTTGACTTTCCAAAAAATTGTACAAGTCAATACCAATCTGATAAACTAAACACAGAGTTAAACCATTGTATTAAAGTGATAGGCTAACATTGTGGAGCTTCAATTAAAAAAATTGTCAAATTTTGATATCTGAACTACATAGTAGTGTTCATATGGACAAATAAACACCCTAGAATAAAAAAGTTTGGAAAGTTACACTGCCAATGGCAAGTTATACATGAATAAACAATGAAAACTCGGGATGAGTTTAAATAGCATAGGTGTACACACAGTAAGTCTATGGGAGAAAATATGCAGGTGAATCCGATCAACTTATGATTTTCACTTTTTTAAAGCACTAAATAATCATTTTGAAATACAATTTTTTCAGGGCGTCATTTTTAGACCTTATCAAAGACAATAGTAGCATGGGGAATCATGTAGCTCAGATTTTTTTTAACTGTGGTAAATGTTAGCCAATACCTTAAAGATGTATCATTAATATACCACTTATATGCCAAAAGATATTAATTTGAATCATGTTTCTTTAGAATTGTTGGTTTGTATTGCGAGCTGCAAATTATGCAAATTAGGAATTTATTTGATTTTAATAATAATTGAAAGTGGTAAATACTGGTCCATAATATCATTACCATTTGCAGAATACTTCTATTCTTTTAAAATTAAGTGTCTAAAATGATTATAAGTTAATACTGTCCAGTAAAGACTCTTTGATGCTGTTTTCTCAATGCCATGTAAAGAAAAGCCTGGTGATAGCAGGCTATCACTTTGAATGGCAGGCTTTTTTGCATCAGTCATCATAGTTTTTTTGATAGCTCCCTGTAAACGTGAAAATTACAGGAAACCATTCTTTTATGATTTGCACCTGCCAGATATATATATTCACTGTTTCCCTTCTAAAAATAGTTGTAGAAATAGTAAAAAAGAAAAATATGACATTGGAAAAAACTGATATGGATTGACTTTGGTTGAGTTATGTTCGGACTTACAACAATTGCATAATTTTTTCACTACAACCCAAGCATACATGTATTTCCTGACTGAGTAGTTAGTAGTGAGTTTCCAGCGTTCCTGTTTTATTCACTGATCCACTGGTTTGCGAAGAAAGCAGTTGTTCACTGATGTTTGATACCCTTCAACTTCTAACATTTGATGATTTGAGAGATCCTTCTGTGCTACAGTTTACAGTTCGACCTTTAATTATATTTTTCCACAACTTGCGAATGCCTGTTTTTTTTTTTCATACAGGGAAATTGCAAATGTTTTATGATTTATCTGCCTATAGAGATGAGTGACATATTTAGCAGGATTTGTATTTGTGTGGGCCATTGCAGGTCATGGTATTCACCATTTCTCTCTCTTTCCCTAGTCATTTATTATTAAATATATCATATTCATAATTGCACAAAATTCTGTGTAACCTTTTTGAATGCATTCACCCTTTGTGTGCTGACAGCTTACCACCTCATAATCTAAATAGGGTACTGACAATGCACCAGTTTGCCAAAAAGACAATAGTTTTCTACTTCTTAATTTCTAATTTTAACATAACTGAATAGACTAGAAATGATTATATCTGTTTTTTTTTTCCAAATTGAAGGAACAATGAAAACAAAGCCTTTATTGGTTACATTAGAATTAGAAAAAACATTTTATTTTAAGGTTATGCACACAGCTACAAGACAGTCCAGTTTCTAGCATGCCTGGATTACAACCCATCAAGCATGCCTGGATTCGTGATATTTACTGTAATCTGATAAATGAATGGCATATGACTAGGCACTAGTCATTACAATTGCAAGTAAAATCAAAGGTACATGACAAGGATAAATGAATAAAACCCAATCATAAGTAAAATGTAATTGAAAAGGTTGTAAATGTCCTTGCACATTTGTAATAAATCATGTTTGGTAACATGCTCTAGATATCATAAAGAAGAACATAGCTATAGTGACTGACGTCCGTAATATTTATGTTTTATAACATGCTCTAGAAACCATACAAAGAGTATTCCTGTCATGACTGACAACCATATTGAACTATTATGTGAAATTTTATGCAAAATAGAATGTTTATATCAATAATTTGGGTTAGGATGGGATGGGTAACTATTCTTTTCAGTCCATTTGTTCCCAGACAATGATAGTGTGGATATGCTCGGTGCGCAATCAATTACTCGTAGCTTTCGTCATATTTGTAGGATGTTACTGAACATGAAAATTGTAATTAGTAATTTGCCAGACTCCTAAGAAAATGGGCAGTTCATTGAGCAGTGCAAACAGTGGGCATGTAAAACTTTTCCTTCCAGAACTTGCCGTTCTGAACTCTAGTGGAATAACCCAGTTTACCAATAATTGGACTGTAAATAATTGGTCACAAATTTATTTTCAAAAACTAGACAAAAATCAGGTATTCACAGATATATTGCCAACTAACCCCATCTCTTGATGAAAATAATAAAATATTCATCACCTCATTCTCGGGAAACAGGTGTGAGAGTTAGGTCAAATTAAAAATTTGCATATTCATAAATGCCACAATATCTGTATAAATGACAAGTTTTGTTAGAGAACAAAAGTAATCTGTCATCAACTATTTATGGTTATAAATGATTGTGAAATACTACAGAATGTATATATGCTCCAACTGTTTTCCTTGTTTATACACATTTGTCTCTTGATTAGACATTTGTATTTACTTACACAAAACTAATTCAATGCAATCTGTTTTATCATATTTGTGATCCGGTGTCAAACCTATCAGGAACAACCGGGATTTGATAGATAGCAGCCAAATCGATATTGACTCTTAAGACATTGTTTGGTTGGCATATAGCGATGCAATATAATGCTAGATGCATCTTGGACTTTGCACGGTATGACAGAGTTAGAAGTGCACCATTAATCACAAATATTGTTACATTTCCGTGTTCTGTCTTTCTTGTTTGCAGATGGCAGCTATGGTAGCATGGAAGTGGTTATTACCAACCCTAATCAGCAGACAGAAATGCCAAGTCCCGGCGGCAATGCTGGTAATTTTCGACAGAATCGCGCACGACAATCCAACCAACCGTCTGTGTCACAATCATCCACCCAAGCTGAAGGCTATCGCACCAGCCAGGGACAGAACACAACTGAAAGGGCTATGTCCCCAACAGCCAGTGATATATCAAGCATCCGATTTTCTCCAAGGAATCCTGCAATGACGCCAAACGTGGTACATAGTCAGGACGGGGGACAACATCCTCCCACCAGTGCGTCCAGTGACAGACACTTACACGTCCTTGAGAGGCAGAGCTTGGCTGTTAAACAGGAGTGGGGGCAGGGTGGGACTCGAGGCAACCTGGGGCACGGAGGCCCAGGATCACAGGCAGGCAGTGATGTTGGGGATCAGTCACTAGCCCCACCAGGATCAGCCCTGTCCCAATATGCAAGCAGCTTTAACTCTCTCTCTCCATTCCCTATTGAGATCTCTCCATCAGGTTCCAGCTTTGCCAGTCCACGGCACTCGGCTAGATCATACTCCGCGTGGGGTTCCCGAAAACGGGCCTTGTCGCTCTCACCTCTGTCTGCAGAGGGCATAGACCTGAACTCTATCATTCGAACAAGTCCGACATCACTTGTCGCCTATATCAATGGCTCAAGAGGATCTTCTGCCTCCATTTCACCTTTCCCGGGTTTACCGGTCGGTGACTATGGTCACTTATCGGCCCGCAATAGCAGTAGTCCTGTTTCGCAGGGGTCTTCGACAGGAATCAGTTATATGTATCAGGTGTCTGTTTCGGGATCTGTTAATGGGGAGAAGCTTCCTCCTCCTTATCAGTCCCCCAAGCAGATTGGTTTGGAGTACGATGCCACCAATCCACAAGTAGTGACTCAGCAGATGCAGGTCATGGAACAAGCAAATACCCTACCAAACCAGACTGGGATTAACAGCCAGTTGGTGGTACGACCACAACAAGAGGTGATCCAGGAGTTTGCCAACTACAACTCAACGTTTCAAGGTTACAAGCAGGAACCGTTAGATCAGGGGTACTCACAGACATCGGGGTACTCGCAGGAGCAGGGGTACCCTCAGGGACAGTACCAACAGGCAGCAGGACAGCCTCATCAAGCACCACCACCCCACCCTCATGCACCACAGCAACCCCACCCTCCACCAGCCCCACCTCCGCAACAAACCCACCCGCAGCAGAACCCTGCTTTCACCCAAAACCCACCTTACTCCACCTCATCCTACCCCACCAACCCTGCCTACACCCAGGCGTCATCGTACCACCCGACAAACTACCCCATTCAAGGGAACTACAACCATGCTGCACCAACGGCGTACCCCTCGGCGCCTGTACCTCAATCCCCAATGACCACCCACCCGTTACCAGCTAACATGCCACCCCCGCCACCTTACCACAGCCAACACTTTGACTCCAGTGCCAAACACTCACCGCCAATCGTGAACACCAATCCGCATGGGTCACCAGCCACGCCCAAGATTGGGCTGGACGGAGAGGAAAAAATAAACATTTGTCGGTGGATAGACTGTAATGCATTCTTTGAAGAGCAGGAGGAGCTGGTCAGACACATAGAGAAGGTTCATATAGACCAGAGGAAAGGGGAGGATTTTACCTGCTTCTGGCAGGGCTGCACCCGGCGCTACAAACCCTTCAACGCCCGCTACAAGCTGCTTATTCACATGAGAGTACATTCGGGCGAGAAGCCCAATAAATGCACGGTAAGTTGTCACAAATTATTGTAGATGATGAACTGGAAATCTTTATTTACGACCACTGTTTCATCTCTTCCCCGTCTCAAATCTGTGTGTCTTCCCACTTCTTTTCCCTTGTAAGCCCTGTTTCCCTGCCTTACCACACCTTACCCCACATTACTAACTTCACTGTCATGTACTCAATTCTCTGCACCCAATGTATCATACCTTGACCTACACTTCACCCTTCCCAAAATAGTAAACACACCCACTTTGTGACTTTTCTCATAGTGGCTGGTATGTTCCTTTTCAGTAATGATGGAGTCTCACTATGAACGTACAGAGCTTCAAGAGATAGGGAAATGAAATTGAAATACTGAACATTCTGAAACTGACATGAGCTTTCATCTTGTGAGAGTGATGTGCAAATTCCATATGTGGTTTTGACAGAGGGAAAGAGTGTTTGTGTGAACGCAGTTTTTATCAGTGCTCAGAAACTCAAGTTGCACTCTGTTGCTTCAAAGGAAGTTTCATAAATAAAATTGAAAGGCCACTATTTAACCAACTGAATAAGTTTTTAGAAAAAGCCTAAACCATGCCTAAACTGATGCAGTGCAGCTTAAATTTATAATTCAAACTAATAGGCTTTTGCATCAAAATGTTGCAATGTTGTCTGCATGGAGCGTATTCACTGATTCTGAATTTTCTTGTAAGACTGTATTTTAACAGTATACAGAACACTCTCCCCTCTCCTCGGAGTTACTCAGGGATTAAAAGCTGTAACTTTTTACCAGAGAAATATACAGTAACTTTTCTGTAGTATAATCTAAGCACGTTACATCATGTATTGAGGCAGGCTTACAGAGGGTCTTTTTGCACAAATTATTGTTTGAACTTCAATTTTTGCTACAAATCTCAGGAGACCGTCTTCCATTTCACGCCCAAACATCGTGGAAAGACAGCAACCAGAGAGGAAATTGTAAAAAGAGAAAATATGTGTCATTGGTTCATAATGGAATTTTGATGCTCTGCATCTGTTTTGGCTGTCATTTAGTGCACTTGATGTAACAGCTAATGATCCAGCCACTGGGGAAAGGATTGCAGATATGATTTTATTTGTCATGGTGGTGATGGTTGAAAATAAAGTTGGGGGGGGGGGGGCATGAGGACGAGGGTACTCTTTACTCTTGAGTTTCCTCATGGAGTGTGCTATTTCTGTATGGTCAGACTTTGTGATGACAGTGTATGACACTGAACAGATGTCTTTGCATGTCTGTTTACAAGTGCATTACATACACAAAGCACCATAAGTCATATCCTAGACGAGTAGGCCTACATCATATGGTTTTTAACTTTTTAGTTTTTTTCTACAATTGTCTTAAATTGAGCACAAATATGATATATTACAACACACACACACACACACATTCCTAGTCGCTTGCTAATAGTACTCAGTAAGGACTTAATTTAAAAATGGATACACAAATAGAAACAACCACACAAAAAGATGCTGGAATAGGGGAACAAAATGAAAGTAAATCAAAAGAAGAACAAGCACCCACAGGTAATCTTTTTGTGAAATGTGGAAATTCTATATAGGTGCGTCTACATTCAAAATTCGCGAAGTTTAATTTTTCGCGGAAGTTCATAAAATTTTCTCGAAAATTCATACGTGATCCACACTAGCCCGAACTTCCGGATCTTTACTAGGAGATAAACTTTCCCGAAAATTTGATTGATTAATGCGCATAGTGCGGTAGAAGACTACACAAATGCGGCTGGATGTTTTGAGCGCGCGAAAACTCAAGATTATGACAACCAGCTCACGCATGCATGAATGGCAGTGGTATAAATTATGATGCATTAATTCTGCGAACGGAAGATCTGAATCTTGAAGCAACACAGCTTTGTTCAATTATTCTTTCGCCAGTCGCAAGGGAAATTCGCTGCCGTACTGTTTCCTATGTGCATGGGAAATCAGTCCCCCCCCCCCCCCCTTTTCTGATTTTTACCAAAGGGAATTGTGTTCCTGCAAATTGCCCCTTGAAAATCACACACATTAGTTTCCAAACTCAACACTGCTTCATGCATGTAATGCACATACATGTACACTGGAAAGAGCGACTACCCACCTTCATGTGGCCCGCATTTCGTACCGGAACATGGTCAATGGGATACTCGCATCTCCTACGAAACTTCGCGAAGTTTGCGTCCACACCCCACATGAATATGGTCGCGCGACATTTCGCCGGTGTCCGAGAAAAAATCCTACCCCAATGAGCGGATTTTTCGCGCGGGAAGTTTCCGAGGGTATAATTCGCGAAGTTTGCATCTACCTGCAAATATCGGGAAGTTAATTAATCGGGAAGTAAACTTCGCGCAAAGTTTCGGTACGGCTGTAGACCGCACCTATGTTCCCTTTCCAACAGCAGGTTACTGGGGTCAAAGGTCAAAGGGGTGAAGGCTGGCCTATCTGATAGACAATGTCTGAGACAAGTGTTTATCTTTTCTTCCCCATTTGCCAACTCAGGGCTCATCTATCTTCACCCAAACCTAATTTTTGTTTTCAACCTAGTTTTTGTTTTTCTCGCATTCCAAGAAGACATATTGCGTCTATCCTTTAGCTGTCTTGTCTGTTTTATTTCTGCGACATGTGGTTTGTGTCCTCAAGTGCACTTGTGTCATACAGAATGTAAATTAACACCTCAAATTAAATTACCATACCCCTGTGAATTCCTGAAATACAGTCATGTGCAGTATGTCTGAAGTTCAAATCGTAATATAAACATAGTAGTCCCATTCATACATGTATCTTTCAAAGGAGAGGAAAAGATAAAAACTGGACATCTGATGTACTCTTTTAATTTTTTTTTCTGTCCTGCAATTGTGATTTGACAAGTAATTTTGGGTATTATAGGAAACAAAAATGAAAATACAAAATGCATGATGCATGTGGCTGATGCATCTGTAGACTACAGGCAGATTGTAATTTCCATAAATTACATGTAGGCCTATACAAATGTTATTCCACATTTAAAGTGATAGGCTAACATTGTGGAGCTTCATTTTAAAAAATTGTCAAACTTTGATATCTGAACTACATAGTAGTGTTCAAATGGACAAATAAAGACCCTAGAATACAAAAGTTTGGAAAGTTACACTGCCAATGGCAAGTTATGCATGAATAAACAATTAAAACTCGGGGCGAGTTTAAATAGCCTAGGTGTACACACAGTAGGCCTAAGTCTATGGGAGGAAATGGGCAAGTGAATCTGGTCAACTTACGATTTTCACTTTTTTAAAGCACTAAATAATCATTTTGAAATACAATTTTTTCAGGGCTTCAGTTTTAGACGACCTAAAAGACACTGGTAGCATGGGGAATCATGTGGCTCAGATTTTTTTTAACTATGGTAAATGTTAGCCAATACCTTTAATATTATTCAACAAACCACTTTTAATTAAAGATACAAGCTAACAATGACCACAGTTTAAAAACATGTAAGCTAAATACTCCACCTTGCTCCCTTTCATAAGGTCTAAAAATGAAGCCCTGAAATTTATTTTATTTCATAATGATAATTGAGTGTTTTGAAAAAAAGGTGGAAATCTATGAGTATTCTGAAGGTTGACTGGATTCAATATGCCCATTTCCTTCCATAGACTATTGTGTGTAGATCTAGGCTATTTTATACTCCACTTCTGTAATAATTCAGGGGTAATTAGTCTAGAGCTGTATCATTTTGGTTATTTCCAAAATTTGTTAACCTGTCATGAAAATTAGTCAGTTTTGGTTAAACTAAAAACGATATTTAAGCCTCATTCTCTGAAAGAGAATGTTCTTATTCCCTGAAATAACCATGCCAACATGCTAGCATTCCTGATGGTCAGATGTTTGGATAAAAATGGAATTACTTAAACTTTGTCATCATATCAAAACGTCTTCATAAATACTAAAAACAAAAGTACCCATGTT
>JZLH01S0619348.1:15147-30931 GCA_001188425.1 Eucidaris tribuloides
GGCATTTTTTAATGGCATAGACTCAACACAGTTGAATATAAGTTTTACATGGTCTGTAATACCTACGATCAAATGTATACGCTGATATTGTCATCTGAATAATTTAAGATTTAGCCTGTTCAGTGTGACAAGAATAATAGCATTTATATCAAAATTTAGATACATGTTTGTGGTGTGAAATGGTAAATGACCTGATGGGGTAGTCCTCCAGCTTTGAGGTAAATACTACTGTAGAATCAAGTAATCTAAATGACACCTGTAACACAGATTCAACTGTAAAAAAACATGTAATCAACATTGACTCATTTTGAAAATAACATGCTATCAGTATGCCTCCGTAACAGCCCAATCTGTTATGTGGCTTTCTATGGGATTTAATCTCTTCGCGCTCATAGAAATAAAAATGCTGAATTTTCACACTTGATCTCCTAAACAAAAGCAACCTTCCAGCCAGGAGATCCACTCCACTGTGTATGCTTTTGGTATACAGATGATTCTAATGGAAGTGAATATAGGCACATGGAGCTTCAATTTAAACAAAATTGTCACTAACTTTTTGTTTAAATTGAAGCTCCATGTTGCCTATTATTTCCATTAGAATCAATCTGTATACCAAAGATACACCAGCTGGAGTGGATCTCCTGGCTGGAAGGTTGTTTTGTTTAGGAGAATCAAGTGTGAAAATTCAGCATTTTATTTCTCTTGAGCGCAAGAGAATTAAATCCCATAGAAAGCCACATAACAGATTGCCTGTTACGAGGCATACTGATAGATGTTATTTCAAAATGAGTCAATGTTTGATTACAAGTTTTTTTACAGTAGAATCTGTGTTTACAGGTGTACATTTAGTTTACTTGATTCTACAGTAGTTTTACCCCAAGCTGAGGACTACCCCAATCAGGTCATTTACCTTTCACACCCACAAACATGTATCTAAATTTTGATATAAATGCTAATTATCTGTCACACTGAACAGGCTAAATCTTCAAATATTCAGATGACAATGTATCAGCGTACATTTGATCGTGGTATACAGACCATGTAAACTTATATTCAACTGTGTTGAGTTATGCCATAAAATGCCACTCTCTTTTGTGTACATGGTGAACTTATTCAAATGTTTATGTAAAGTTATATGCCACGGTCTATTGTGTTCATGGTACGTTGACTTCTCAGCGCTGCAGTGACAACTACTAATTGAAGGGTAAGGTTCCATTATGATAATAGATATTATATTTATCCCAAGCTCAGACACATAATACCACTGACCCAGCTTCTGAGTTAGGGTGAACGCTGAAACGAACTACAGACAGTTTTGTACATGTTTTAGTGTATTTGGGGGTGCGTGCATGCATGTGAACGTGTGCATCACATGTACATGTACATGTAGGCAGTGCAAGGTTTGGTGGCGAACAAAATTCTAGTGCAGTTTACAATTCCCTGTTTTGTCTGGCGTTGTGTTTTCTGATTTAATTTTATTCTTATATTTGATTGATTTATTTTTTTTACTGTTTAGAACGTGATCAAAGTCATCAGATCAGAAAACATTACTGAAATTCGATTTAACCCGTTGTTTACGGGAACCGGATGGCCTCTGTACAAAGTTTATGGGGATTTGCGGAATCTCGTAGTCAACGGGTTAAAAGAAGAAAATCAAACAGTGACATGACAGTGCTTGAATCAATGAACACCCTAGAATAAAAAAAAAAATTGAAAAAAACTTAGGACAACTATGTTGCCGCAAGCAAGATCACACATGATTTGAACAACATGTAAGACATACATTATCAGGAATTTGCTCATAGTAAAAACAGTCATTCAAAGATTTTTACTGTTTGGAAGCTATATTTAGTTCTACCTTAATTGTATCCCCCGAACGAAGTTCTGGGGATACTATGGATTTGGCCTCGTCACGCCGCCACGCCCGAGATTTTCTTGTGAGCGCTCTACTGGCTGCAGTTCTTCTCGGATCATCTTCAAATTTTGTATGAAGGTGCATTATGGTAAAGCGAAGACGCCTATTGTTTTTGGTGGTGGCGCCCTCGCCTGGTCCGTCTTTGTACACAAAAAGGTACATTTTTCAGGGTCTGCTTGTGTACATGATACTGGCCGCATTTTTCGACAGATTTTTTTTCAAATTTGGTGTGCTAGTGTATCATATTCACCTTTAGAAACCTATAACTTTTGGTGATGCTGTCCCCAATGTTTTGCATTTTACAGGGTCAAAGGTCAACCTGATAGGTCTAAATTTGCAAAAGTGCTAATTTTTTTCAATTACTTTATTTTACTCAAAGGATTTTACTCAAACTTGCTGAATAGGTGTATGGGTGGTCATTCTACATGTAGGCCACGTTAGTGTTTGGTGACAGTGCCTTCAGTGTTCCGACTTGGGTGCCATGTCACATTACTTGTACATGTATGTGCTCTATCGGCCACATTTCTTGTCAGATTTTATTCAAACTTGCTTTGGAGGTTTGTTGGGGGAGGGGGGTCATTCTGCGTAACAATAGCTTTCAGTGACAGCACCCTCATCATTCCGACTTTTATAGGATGCCATGTGTTATTTCTAATTTATCTAAACGGGGGTGAAGGGAGAGGTTCGGGGGATACATGTACATGTACATGTGCTCGAAGGGTCCCCCCACCCCCACCCCCCACCCCCCACCGAGTGCTCTAGTTATCAGAGCCATTTATACCAGGGGTGATGCCACAGAGGAAGAGGGGGTGTCAGCTCCCCCTAAAATTTTCAAAAATCATGGGGGGTTTTTAACAGTATAATTCATAAATTGTCACCTTTATATCGGAGGACTGAGCACAAGTTAGTGTTTAAATGGGTAAATAAACACCGGCTAGAATACAGAAATTTGGAAAGTTAATAAGGCATAGACATAGAACAATTTCGCACCTCGCGGTGGACATAAACTAGGCCTATGATCTACACACATTGTAAGTCTATGGGAGGAAAGTGGGCAGGTGTCGGTCACTTGAGTGCTTGTAGTTCTCAACTTTTTTTAAAAGCAAAATCATCATTTTGAATACAATTTTTTAGAGGCTTCATTTTAGACCGTTATCAAAGACACTACGTATATTACAAGATGAGCAGATATGTAGCTCAACATTATTTTTAAAACTGTGGTCATGTTAGCCTGTGGACTTATAAATCAGGTATTTAAAATGAATGGGTAGCCAATCCTACCAGTACAGATTGTGAAATTTGTATTTTAAGTTGGATTTACTTGTTTCCAATAGACTGTGTATCTGGGAGGTGACTGTATTTATCTGTAAGGGACAGAGTGGTGCACGACAATTATGCTGGGGCAATATAGCAGCAACCCATGAAACTAGGGATGAACGTGTAACCATGATACAATACATGTATACAGCATTGTGTAGCAATACAGTCAATGGCGATGTATACATGTATGTAACGACAGTGTATTCTCAAAAAATTTGATAGCTAGAGCTGAAACACCAACCAGATCTGGCCATGCCCCGGTCACATGCCAGGTTCTGAAATAATGCAACCCCGCCTTTTTATTATCAGCGACCAAGGCAATCTCTTATTTTACTGGCATTAAAGGCCTGTGTTAACCGTTAGATGACATGATTGGGAAGACGTTGAACAGGGTTCCTAGGCATTTCAAGAAAGCAAAATTTCCAGATTCCCCGATTTTTCCCTGATGAAGTCTCAACAATTCCATGATAGATTATATTCAACTCATTCAGTCACTATGTTTTCTGTGTTATTGCAGTGAGCTATTGCAAGTATAAAACACTGGGCAAGAGTCTGACTGACAACTTTCAATATTTTGGGGCCCATCAAAATTCCCTGACTTTTCGCCTGATTTGAGGCATTTTTATCAAATTCTGCTGATTTTCTCGCCTGACTAGGAAAGATAAAGTAAATTTTCCTGATGATTTCCACCGATGGGCTGGGAACCGCTGTTAAAATAGCCTCAGAACACAAATGCAGTTGAAATATATTAACAGCATTACACGCAAGCTGGACGTAGAATCTCCCACAGCGTGGAAGGATTTGTCTTTAATTCTTAAGCATGTGACAGTACATGTACGATACTAGTATTTTAAATCAGGTGACAATAAGGACCCATAGAAAGGCCACACAGGTTTGCGTGCACACAGGGATATTTGACATTAGTTTATTTTAGAATGAGTCAATGTGTACAAAATTTTCACAGGAGAATCCTTGCAGTAGTTATCTTGATTCTAAGAGTCATATCTTCAGCCCAATTGAGGACTACCCCTAATTTCATAGTCCATTATATTCTTTAAAACAAGGTGCGAAACGCCAAGCGTTGTCCTCACCTGCATCGCAGACATGAAGAGAACTGCATGTCAAAACTACATGTATGCTATATGACGAGAATGGACCTCCTGGTATGAAATTGAGTGATTCCACATCAAAGATATAAAAAGTTTATTAGGTGTACAACATAGCACAGTGCCAGTCATGGAAAGTTCATTGACCATTTTTGACCTAAATAAAATTCAACTCAACATTGGAACTTGACCCTCACCTTCAAGAGATGGACCTCTTGTATTAATTTGGGCAATCCTTACCTCGAAGGTAAATAGTAAAGTTATTGTGTGTACAACATAGCACAGTGCCGTCAATGGAAAGTCATTGACCTTTGAACCTTTATTCAAAATTATGACTCATATTTCCGAACTTGACCTGTGGCCTTCAAGGAGATTGGACTCTGTAGAATTTTGGTGATCACCAACCGTGAAACTAAAAAAGTTATTGTGTGTACAACACAAGCACAATGCCAAGCATGAAAGTTCATATGACCTTTGAGACTTTTGAACTTAATCAAAATTCAAACTCACATTCGAACTTGACCTGCAGCGTCAAGAGTGGACGTCTTGTATGAATTTGGAATTACCGACATCAATCGAGAGGATATAGAAAGTCTATAGTGTGTTAGCAACAGAGCACAAGTGCAAGTCATTGAAGAAAGATTTGCATTGACAACTTTGACCTTTGACAGACTTAATTACAAAGAAATTCGACCAATATTCGAACGTTGACCTGCGGCCTTACAAGAGATAGAACCATCTGCGCTGTATGAATTTGGTGATCCCAACACTCGACAGAACTATAAGAACAAGTTATTGTGTGTAGCAACACAATTGTTGACGGGTGACGCCTTACGGCCGGAAATAGTGATACCTATGTCTCGCTGCTGCTACGGCAGGCAGTCATGGAATGTTCATTGTACCTTTGACCTTATTCAAAATTCGACCTCATATCTCGAGCTTGATCTGCGCCTTCACAGAGAATGGATCTGTATGAATTTGGTGATCCCACCTGAAAGCTATAAGAAAAGGTATTGTGTGTAGCAGACAGCAATTGTTGACGACGCCTACGCCGGAAATAGTGATACCTATGTCTCGGCTCTGCTACGCAGGGAAGTCATCGGAACTGTTCATTGAACACTTTGACCTTATTTCAAATTGCGACTCATATGTCGAGCTGATCTGCGGCTTCAGGATGGACCGTCTGGGGGGGGGGTAATGAATTTGGTGATCCACCTCGCAGCTATAGAAGGTATTGTGTGTCAACACCACAGCAACAGTGCAGTACATGAAAAGTTCATTGACCTTTGACCTTAATCAAATTCACTCACACTTCGAACTTCGATCTGCACCTTCAAGAGAGTGACCTTTTGTATGACAATTCGGCGCATCCTACCGTCGAAGCTATGAAAGGTATTGTGTGTACAACACAGGCACAGTGCCAGTCATGAAAAGTTCATTGACATTTGAACCTTAATGCAAATTCAACTCACATTCGAAACATGATCTGCACCTTCAAGAGATTGGACCTTTATGTATGAAATTTGGCAAGATCCTACCTTGACAGCTATAGAAAGGATATTGTGTGTAGCAACCAGCACAGTGCCAGTCAATGAAAGTTCATTGACCCTTTTTTTTTGGGAACCTTTTTTTTAAAAAAATCCAAATTCAAACTCAGCATTCGAACTTGACCCTGCCCCTTCAAGAGATGGACCTCTGTATGAATTTGGCCACATCCACCTTGAAGGTATAGAAAGTTATTTGTGTGGTACAACATATGCACAGTGGCCAGTCTGGAAAAGTTCATTGAACCTTTGGACCTTATTCGGGGAATTCGACTCATATTCGAACTTGACCTAACACCTTCGAGATGGACCCTGCTTGTATGAATTTTGGCAATGCCTACCTCGAAGGTATACGAAAGTTTTGTGTGTAACATAGCAACAGGCCAGTCATGGAAAGTTCATTGACCTTTTTAACCATTATTCAAATTCCGACTCTGATATTCGAACTTGACGCTGTGCGCTTCAGAGATGGTACCTCTGGTATGAATTTGGTGATCCACCTCGAAGCTATAGAAAGTTTATTGCGTGTAGCAACACATATTGTTTGACGACGGAGATAGGCCGGGACGCCTACCGCCTACAATGTAACGCGGGCGGAAATAGTGATAGCCTATGTCTGCGCTCCGCTACCGGCAGGCGAGACAAAAACTGCCTCTGATTCCTGATACTTGATAAAAGCCGCTGATTTGCCTTTGCTGGGACAGAGTAAGGGTGTTAGGTTGGGCCCCGCTCCCCGGGGGAGGGGGTACTCAGATTATAGTCCAGAAAGGGGGGTGTGCTGCTGAGAAGATCCAAACCCGATACCCACTGGCAAGGGTCCTTTTGGCCTAAATAAGCACACGTCTGGAAAAGTTTGAAATATTGTGAGTGTTCATGCATAGCGCGAAGTGCACCGAAAACTTGAAACTAAGCATACTGGTATGTTTGGCAAATTTGAAAAGTGTGTGATGTTTGCGCGAAGTTGCCGAAAATTAGAACATTTGAACTAGAAAACGTCATGACGTCAGCGCTCATCCCGCATCTTGCAAGCATCATATTCCGAAATTTCATGTGGTATCAATTTTATACTGGTCAAAAATTATAATTTGATGTCCCGGAATTTGTGAAAACTATTTTGTGATTTTTATTTGTGCATTTTGAATTTGCATAAATTAGCATAATTAATGAATTTCTAAATTTTTGTGTAGCAAGTTTTGAAGCCCCCACCTAGCCCTATCATATAAAAAAAATCAGAATGTAAAATTGGTAAGAAGATGAGGGAGAAGCAATTTTCTGTTATTTTTGGAATAAATCTACATAAATTACCATAATTAATTTATGGAGCAACAGTTAAAAAATTCTGGGCAACAAAGTTTAGTGTAGCCAAGTTAAGCTCTACCAGATAAAGCAAACTAATCGAAAATTGGTTGAGAAATGAATGAGAGAAGCATTTTTTGTGATATTTATTTGTGATTTTGAATATAAATTTGAATAAATTTGGCATAATTAATTTTAAATTTGCATAATTGATTAATTTCAAAATTTTGTGTAGAAGTCTTGGGCCGCCCAACCAATACTAGCCTATCAGATCAACAAACATGAATGAAAATCGGTCATGAAATGTGGGAGAAGCATTTTTTGTTATTTTGGAATAAACTTTGCATACACTTACCAATATTAATAATGGAGTATAATTTCAAATTCCCTGTGTAGAAGTTTTAATGTGGCTATAGCCCTACCAAATAAAGCAAATGACAATCAAAATCGTTGAGAAATGAAGGAGAAGAAGCATTTTTGTGATTTTTGAATAAATTTGCATAAATTAAGATATATAATGATTTCCCAATTCTGTGTAGAAGTTTTAAATCCACCTAGCGCTACATATGAAACAATCAGAATAAAATCGGCTTGAGAAATGAGCGAGAAGAAACATTTTCAAAACTCGTGGATGACGGACGGAAGGACGGAAGGACGGACGGACGAGCGGACGCCACAGCCATGATAGAGCTCATCGGCGGCCCTTCGGCCGGATGAGCTAAAAATGGGACCCATGGTCCTAAGCATTTTTTGATGAAAAAAAAAGGGGAAACCCCCGCATTGTCTTAAGGATTTTTCTTGGAAAGTCAGCCCTTACCAGCGGCACATGCCCGCGTTATCCATTATACCGGAGTACCCCCCCCCCCCCACCACCCGTGGGGCCCTGCCCAAACTGCCCACCACCATACTGGTAGGGTGTAACATGTATGTGTATGTGTAGGCTAACGCCTTGGAATTCAGGTGTACTGTAATGTACTAACAGTGTAAGAGCTTTTCGATTTGTATGTCGTTGGCTCATGATAATGAACTGGGCCAATGTGATGAATGCCATTTGAAGCAAACTGGCATGATTTGTGGCTCCGCGCGGAATTCCAAGATCAGAACTAGAAGAACATGTATCCACGATTCATTTCATTATGCCACATTGTCCGACACAATAAAACACACATCAGTACACCAAGTGCACAGACAAATACATGCCCACAGCCACACACAAATGCAACACAGACAGCAAACAAATGCACACAGACACACAGCAACACCACACATCAGCACACACAAACAGCACAGACACATCACTATATGGGCCTGACCGTGGCAGCATGGCAAGGACCAAAACTATGAGACTAAAATAGCCTAAATGTACACAAAATAAAATTACGACAACAATTGTTAGTATCAGCTGTTCATGGTAACCAGACTATCGAAATACTCGAACCAGCTTCTGCGCCTTTTGTACGGCGGAGAATTTAAGTGAACCCTACTGCGTGAATGTTGGGGCAACAAAGCGGGCAATATGACTCATTAATGTGTCATAAAAAGTTGTACGAATTATCCTCAGTCTATGACTTCCGGGCATTACCTCTGTTTTCCCTATATCACTGTACTCCCTGTAAAAAGTGGACAATTTTCATGCATTGATTTTTCCGCATTGCTTAAAGACAGATTTAGGATATTGCAAGTCCTCAGCTTCCCTTTATTATTGGAATACAGTACCAAAGCTGCAGTCAAGTACATGTACAGTTGTTACCAGTTTGAATTGATACGCTCAGCAAACTTTTTGTTTTATGAGAAAATAAAAATAACAAATTATGCTAGCCAGTATATTGTTCTTTTCTGTTAGTTTTAAGATTTGCTAAGGTTGCATAATATGGTTATTGTGTACGTTTGCATAGCGCAGTGGTCAAGCGTGAACTCTGCGTGACGCTCCTGCTAGCAGCTGGTTCGACTGATTTTGGAACTAAATGGAACGTTGCTCAACACTGCAAATTTTGAAATTTAACCGGCAGTTTTTAAATGAAATATGTATTGCTATGTATTGCAATGACATGTGATTTATTCATACCGTTATAAAGTTGTGATAGATGTTAGCAGATTATATAATGTAGTTTATTAAATTAGATGGCAGTCTAGCATGTATGTGCTTGTGGAAATCCCTCTTTGGTGAAATCACCATTGAACAATTTTTAGTCTGCATAGACAGTTCTGGAATGTTTGAACTTGCTGGAACATAATAAAAGGCTAGTGTAAAGAATGCTCAGTGAATGAGTTCATGCTTTAGGCCAAATCATGTTTTTGTAATGTGGTAAATCTTTTTGATGTATAAGAAGGCACTTAGCTGTTATTATTTTTTTAAATTATTATTCCTTATCGTTTGTATGTAGGTTAGTTAGTAGTGGTAGGCAGTACAATTGTAATTATTTATTATGTATTATTATTATTATTTATTATTATTATTATTATTATCATTATTATGTATATTACTATTATATCATTACTATCATTATCATAATCATTATTAATGGTTACTATGAGCGTAACTATCTATAGTAATTAATCATTACTATTATCATCATCAGGATATTGACTAGTATTTCTATTAGCTATTATAGTTATTGATCATTGCTATTGACTACTCAATTATACGCGATTTTATAAATGGGATCGGTGTCCAAAATCGAAATCTAAAAACAGGACAGCTCTTTTATTCTTTTTCTCCCCTGTTTTTGGCTGAGGTGGGACAAATTTGGAACTAATGGGAACAGCCTGGAACGTCACTGTGTAAATTATGAAGTCTAAATGTCGCAGATTTTTAGGCGCAAACTACGTATTCTATTACGCAGGGTTGCCAGTTTTCTTCCGGCAGGTGGTTTTTTCCAGCTCGGTTTTTTCACGACGTTTTTTCGTCGCCGGAATAAACAGGTGTTTTCCGCTTTTCAGAAGAATTGGAACAAACCTTCTAAGTATTTCTTCTTTGGTTATTTATTTAAGTTTTAATTTTATAACTATCCGTAACTATAATAAAACAGGACAGCTCTGCTTATTGTTTTTGTTCTCGCCCTGTGTTTGGTAATGAACTTCTGACCTCAAGTTTGTTGATTCCATGCAGCTACCATAGCTGTATCAATTGATTGTACTGTAATATATTACGCTGAGTTTTGTAGCATGGAGAAAACTCATCAAATAATCAGCCTTGTGGTAAGCTTTTGTGCCAAAAAAAACCATAGAAAAAAATAAGTTTCTTTCATTTTTTTCGCGCTGTCCCGGAAAAAACTCACGTTTTCTGTTTCAGGAAGAAACCCACCGCTGATTCTAACCCAAAAGGTTCTTTTGACAGGTATTCTAGGTTTATGCTAATCGTTCACATTCTGTGAATGATTTGAGCTGATTTCATTCATTTTGGGCCGTTTTCTGGCATGCCAATCCCTGGTACTCAGTTTTAAGGCCAATGAGGAAAAGTTATGTATATATTTCAGTAACTGTTCTTGAACTGGATTCAAGAAATAGCAAACTTAAAGGCAAGTTTAGTTTGGGGCTAACTGAAGGTTTGAAAGTTTGTTCTGCATTGCCTTGCCTGATGTTCACAGTCTGTACATCATAGTGTAGGTAGCATGTATATCTCCATTGTTTGCGCATCCACAATCGCCAAAATTCTGACACCTCTAATTGACAGCTAGCCTACAATAATTAGGCAGAAAATTGTTAAGGTCTTCCTCGCAGAGATGCAGAATACACATAGTTCACACACTACATGGATCAGATACACACACATGCAGCGTAGCAAACACACAGCAGCACAGTCAAAGTCACAAACACACACACATAGGGCTCCACCACTACTTTTTTTTCTCTGGTCCGACCTGTTCCTGTCGGACGCTAGTAGAAGTCAGTTTTTCAGTTATTTACTGGGCTCCGAACCTAAAATTTACTGGCCCCCAAAATTAATTAAAAAGCAGCATTAAACTATATTTAATTATTGACTGCCCCTTCCCCCCCCCCCGCCAGCATATAGCATACCATATTTCAGCTCCTATGATGCTAATCAACAAGTGTCGCAAGTTCATAATTTTTTGTTGTTTTTTTTGCTTCACGACATGAATGTCCGGCTATAAGGATTTAGTGAGCAAGTATTATGTTAGAAAGAATTGTCCGGGGAGTTTGATTTTGACCGACCCGGATATTAATTTAGGCTATATTTAGGCTCCGGTGATAAACGCCAAAGAAGTTAATTGTTAGGCGGTGTTATTTTTGACACCGCGGAAAAAGTATGGGCTAGATATTGTAGTTCGTACCTTATGCCAGAAATAAAGTCGGCAAAAAAGAATTGTGATTTGAACCCTGCGATATTAAATTGGCGTAAATATTTAGCTCGTAATTACGTCATTGTTAGGCGTGTTATTTTTGACCGCGTCAGAATGAAATGGGGTATATTTAAGTTCCGTATAATGCGCAGGAATAAAGTTGGCAGTTGATTTTGACGTCCGGCGGGATATTAATTTCGCTTAATTTTTAGTTTTAGAAGAATGAAAAATGAGAGAAGGAACAAATGAGCAAGGAAGAGAGAAAAAGAAAGGAGCAATAAAGAAAAGGAGAAAGAAAAGAAAGACTATGAAGAAAGAGGTCGAAAGAAAAATGATAACGAAAGAATACAAAGAATAACGGATGCAACCAAAAGATAGTCAAAATATAAATAGGATAAAGCGTAAAAGACGAGAATGAAAGAAAAAAAGAGGAATAAAATAAAAGATTAGCAATATAAAGGAATAAAACAAAGAAAGGAGAGAATAAAACGTAGAGCAAAAATAAGAAAAAGAAGAGAAGATAGAACTAAAATCAAAGAAAAAAATGAATTTGATACAAACAGAAATGAGAAAGGAAACACAGGAGAAAGAAAAACACAGATAGAAAACAAGCAGAAGAGAAAAAAGAAAGGTTAAATAAAGAATGAGAATAGGAAGAAGTCTGGAGAGAAGAGAAAGAAAAAAGAATGAATGAAAGGTAAAAAGAAGTAAAAGGAAGAGAAGATAGAACATAAGAAAAAAAAATAAATAATGAATGAAGAAAAGCCTAAATGATTAAAGAAATGAGATGTTAAGCAACACTACAAATGTATATCTTTATCTGTATTTTCAGTAAGCGTGCCATGCAAATGTGCTGCATCAGAAAACAAATGTATATTCTTTTTCCATTTAAAATTGTTTCTTTAGTTTCTGTGTAAAATTTGTGATCATTATATTGTTTTGTATGGTCGTAGGCCTATTTGCGTTAAACTTTCGGAGGCATTTACAGAAGTGACCAAATGAAACAATGAAAATATTATTTTTTATGTTTTTCATTATCTCACTTCATTCAGTTTTTTGAAAATACTATTACAGACTGACTGGCATATGTGTAAGCAGTAGGGCAGTTAATTTTGAGTAACAAAGTTCATTATGCCTCAAAACATGGCACAATTGAGTGTCATCAAAACGCTGGTCCTTGGTACTTGGTCCCCGTCTCGGAAAGTACTGGTCTTGTCTCGGACTTACTGGTCTTGGTCTGCGGACCTCGTTTTTTCTGGTTTTGCTCTTAGGTCTCGGTGTCTGTGTCTTGGTCTTGGTCTTGGCTTGGATGGCTTGGTCTTGACTTCAACACTGATATACATATCACAGGTAACAAACCATATACATGCCACACAGACACACACAACATACATGTACATGTCGCATCACCAATAGACAAAAAATATACACATAGACAAATACCACAGAGGAAACACATACAGTCACACCACACACACAGACACCATACACAACACAAGCTATAATGGCAAGTTTAACGTGTAAGACTTCCTGAGGCAATGTCAAACATTATTGTCAATGAGAGAAATGCAATATTACTAATTGTCCATGAAGGTGATATGAATATTAAGCGCCTATAATTATTTATTCATTTTTTAAAATCAATTGATGTGCTCTGCCCATACTGTAGCACTGTATACTAGCATTAAACCAATGTTTCCTGAAATTCGCGAAAATAAGACCTTAGCCGACAAAATATTCAAGCGAAGACAGTGTAACTGTGCAAAGTGCTGTATACTAAGTTTACATCGCTGGCATGCATAATCATAGATTGATGTTTCTATACTGGATTAGTGTGCCATGCATACATGTACACATTACATGCACACATGTGGTTATTGCTTTTGCAATGTTTTTCCAGTGACTACACAAAGTTTTTAGAGACCGTTTTAGTGACCTCAAAACAAGCACATGCAAAGTTGCAATGATTGACTAAACGGAGCCATTCTCATTTTGAACTGGTTTCAAAGTCATTCTCCTGCACCAGTCGGTATTTATCATGTAGTGGGTCATGACGAGCAGTTCGATTTTTGTACCATCGTGAATGGCAGAACACTCACAGCCTAGGTCTGGCTTCCAGATGCAAGAACTTTGTCCTATTTCTAGAGAAAAAAAATGAAGCAATGATTCAGAAGTATCCCGCGCTAAAAAAGGAGAAACTGTCATGTTTGCAAGATGAACTGTGAACTGAAGAAATGGCATTATTCTTGTTTTTGGAAGGTAGGGTGGTGTTGGATCTGAATCATTGCTTTCATTTTTGCTGTAGACATTCTAAAATCCTCAGCTGCTCGAGAAAGCTTATATCGATTCTGTGAGCCAAGAAGACAAAATAAAGCAATAATTCAGATAGCAGTTTATTAACGGCCCCTACCCCTCAACGCCCGTGAAAAGGAAGAAATCATTTTTTTGCTAAATTCACAGTTCATCTTTGCAAACATGACCATTTCTCTTCTTTATGGGGTATACTGAATCAGTGCTCATTTTGTTTTTGTTTTGTAGCAAAAATTGATATTAGTCTCTTCTCTGAGCATGCTGAGGAATTCAATCTTGTGGCAACATGCAAGTTGAGAGCTTCTTGCAGCACGCGGTAATGTGAGGAATTAAACATTGAATTATAAGAACACAATTCGTGCGGCAAATTAATTGCATTTTTGGGGCCGATTGCACATTAGCGGGTTGTGCTCACTCATGGCGTGAATACTTTGCAATAGCGAACGATGTCATCAGATAGCTAGGTCCGGTAAAATATTTCATATCAAAAAATAATCTCAAAATAATGACACAATTTAAATGAATTTTTTTTCTGAAGCAGTGTTTCTACTTTTTTTTGATACACGGCTGTATAGACACTGTGGAAGGACTGTGTTAAAAATTGTCGAACGTTTGCATCTGATATACATGTAGCATGGGCAGTGACTTGAATGGACAAATAACACGCTAGAACACAAAAGTTCAGATAGTTATTGCTGTCACTAAGTGCATACGTGCAGATACAAATTGGCACATTAAAGATTGGGTTATTGATTTGCAGGGATGTGGCAAGTTCCATTACTTCCTTCATTATCAATACAAACTGGTAGTTTAGTACTTACATAATGGTGTGGTTGAAAGTTGAGATTCATACGTCATCGAATTTGTTGTTTATGAGAAAAACTAATAACAAGTGCATGCTTACGCAAATGTTGTTCTTTCTGTGAGTTTCAATTTTGCTAAAAATGCGAATCGCGGATGATGTGCACGTAGCAAGACCGCAGTCCGCTTGATTGGTCAACACGCTATCCCTTGCCGAGCCTTTGGCTAACAGGCTGATTCGTACAATTTGTGGACGGCACGTGCACGTTTGACGTACAGATTTTTTAAAATTTGCTCCTGAGCAATGGAAAAAGGATGAAGTTTAGCCGTCCGATTTTAACGCAAAACTCAAGTAAATTTTACCCTCAAGTCTCTATGAGAGGTGTTTTATTTATATTAAATGCTTCACCACTTGGATATGATTTTCAGCTGATTTGATTCATATCGATGTTTTTTGACGTGCAAATCATAACCCAATCTTTTTAAAGGGAGAAGGCGCCAGCATAGCTAACGTAACAGGCATAAGTTAAGAATAAATGAACATTGAGAGGCAATTGTGAGAATTATGGTACAGGCCTGGTACATGGTGAAAAACAGCCTAATAAGGGGTAGCTGTGTGATACTCACCCCATAAGGCCCTATAAATTAGTTAATTTGGTGTTATTTTACGTCTTTTGTAAGTTTTACCGCTAAGACAACACTTGGCCAGAAACAGCTTATAGGGGAGGAGGGTCTTAGTCGAATTCAGACAGTGCATTGCTCTTATCACGGTGGCGGTAGCACACGTCCGTGCATGCATTGGTTCAGGCATGGTCAGCTCCCTGCTTTGCAAGAACGTGGCAATCTGATTGGTTGGCAAGAACTCAATAAATTCTTAACTTAAATTGCTGTCAGTTGCTGGCGCGCCTTTCTCCGCTTAATTTCACGTCTCAAGCTGGTGGGAAATTCTGCAACACAGAGTCTGTGGGGAAAGTGGAATGGTGGCTCACAATGATTTTCAGATTTTTAAAAAGCACTTAATGCTCTTTTAAACCTGCAATTTTTGCATGGGGAATCATTGTAGCTCGCACATTTTGTTTAAACTGGAAACGTGTGGTTTATAATACAATGCGTGTACAGTTTTAGTTTTTTCGCTGCTGTCTAACGACCTTGTACACAGTTTGCAATTTTGGCACTTTCATACCATTGATT
>JZLH01S0619348.1:30956-43731 GCA_001188425.1 Eucidaris tribuloides
CAGAGATTCCATAAACAGTAATTACATAGGCCCCCTAACTGCCCCGCCGAACGCTCTCCTTCAATTCAAACATCCTAATTTGTCCACTACAAACAATTTTTAGAGGTTCGTTGTTTTTCTTTGATGTCTCGGCGTACACAATAGAATACTTTTGTGAAAGATTCCCAAAAAATTTCTCCCTGATCGAACTAAACTACTTGCCGCTTAACTCTTAACAGACCGAAATCCAGATCGTGCACCAAACCACACCGGTAACTACAATACCATGTAAAAATCCATTAAGTTTACATAACCTTTGGACGTAAACGATTAAAAGTGCATGTACTCCTCAAGCTGGCGTAAAATCTTCTAGAATCAATAAACCTATGCCTGATTTCTGCCTGTTTGAACCTCTTCTGTCAAATGTCGACCTCCATTTACAGCGTATCCCCTCTGTACAGCCCAAATTTGTCGTGCTTTCTGTATATAGATTAGTTTCCTATTGCGCGCCCAAAAGAGCATAATTCAATACTGCCTGTGTTCCATGCTTGAATCCCTAAGTAAAACACAAGTCAAGCCAAGATATAACTCAGGTAGTCTAACCATTCGGTATGTCTCCAAACCTCTTCGCTTCTTGAAGCATTACTCCTAAAGTGTTCAATTCCCCCCATCAGGTATTGCCTTAATTTCTTTTAATGTATTAATGCAAATTAAAGCTCAGTGACATGATTGGAGAAAAATAACAAAAATGCTTAGAACCAACTGGTTAAAATGAACAAACTTACACCAGCTAATATCTCTGGCTGAAAGATTTGTCTTTGAGTTTTTACCTTAACGGAGAATCAGCATAAACAGCCTAGCTTTGACATGCCCTCCTCTCTGTTTATGGTAGCACGAAGTCAGCCAGCGACGCGCACACGAGGCGTTTTTGAATCCTGCTGCATCCGAAAATAATTATTATCATGACACAGGAACGACGCATCTCCGTCGACATCAACCAATGAAATTTCCGCGCTACCGATCCCTCTTTCCTGCAACTATTCTGTCAGTTGAAAGAATTCCCTCCATTGTGTTACTACAATACCATATACACTCAAACACCAATTTAGTGCACGTTCATTGTCATGAACATAGTATTTGAACTTCTTTCCCTTTAATTTTTTTTGTAAGGTCATTGGTGCAAACATCTCGTTTTTAATATTTCGCCTAATGAAAATAGTGAATGCTTCCAGATCGTTTCGTGCTTACAGCCCGGTCTGTCACGAACATGGTCCTAGTATGATTGCATATGCAACGTAGGATCACGTAGACAGGACACGCTGATTCGTTATTTTTGCCTACCAAAATAGGTAGCAAAATTTCAGGTAATCAAAGTCAACCATAAGAATTGCGAATAAGATCTCAAAATGCCCCATGTGCTCGGGGGAAAGCATTCCAGGGGAAATTGGACCAACCATGATTGTCAGGAATTATTTCTGCCCCACCTCCCCCCCCACCATTCAAATTCTTTCACGCCTGCTGAATTACATTACCATCCATAAACATGACATGTACCTTACCTTTAAGCTCAGTGATGATACCAGCCGGCGGGTAAAATCTAAGGAAAGTAAAAACGCTGGGGGAGGGGGGGGTTTGGACGACAATGTCAAAAAAGACCTAAATTTCCCGTTTGTTTAAATTGAAGCTCCATGTTGCCTATTATTTCCTTTAGAATCAATCTGTATACCAAAGATACACCAGCTGGAATGGATTCCTGGCTGGAAGGATTTGTCTTAAGGTTGTTTTGTTAAGGAGAATCAAGTGTGAAAATTCAGCATTTTATTTCTCTTGAGGCGCAAGAGAATTAAATCCCATAGAAAGCCACATAACAGATTGCCTGTTACGAGGCATACTGATAGATGTTATTTCAAAATGAGTCAATGTTTGATTACAAGTTTTTTTTACAGTAGAATCTGTGTTTACAGGTGTACATTTAGTTTGATTCTACAGTAGTTTTACCCCAAGCTGAGGACTACCCCAATCAGGTCATTTACCTTTCACACCCACAAACATATAGGCCTATCTAAATTTTGATATAAATGCTAATTATCTGTCACACTGAACAGGCTAAATCTTCAAATATTCAGATGACAATGTATCAGCGTACATTTGTCCGTGGTATACAGACCTTGTAAACTTATATTCAACTGTGTTGAGTTATACCATAAAATGCCACTCTCTTTTGTGTACATGGTGAACTTATTCAAATGTTTATGTAAAGTTATATGCCACGGTCTATTGTGTACATGGTACGTTGACTTCTCAGCGCTGCAGTGACAACTACTAATTGAAGGGTAAGGTTCCATTATGATAATAGATATTATATTTATCCCAAGCTCAGACACATAATACCACTGACCCAGCTTCTGAGTTAGGGTGAACGCTGAAACGAACTACAGACAGCTTTGTACATGTTTTAGTGTATTTGGGGGTGCGTGCATGCATGTGAACGTGTGCATCACATGTACATGTAGGCAGTGCAAGGTTTGGTGGCGAACAAAATTCTAGTGCAGTTTACAATTCCCTGTTTTGTCTGGCGTTGTGTTTTCTGATTTAATTTTATTCTTATATTTGATTGATTTATTTTTTTTACTGTTTAGAACGTGATCAAAGTCATCAGATCAGATAACATTGTTGAAATTCAGTTTAAAAGAAGAAAATCAAACAGTGATATGACAGTGTTTGAATCAACGAACACCCTAGAATAAAAAATAAAAAAAACTTAGGACAACTATGTTGCTGCAAGCAAGATCACACATGATTTGAACATTCTATTATAAGACATACATTATCGGGGATTTGCTCATAGTAAAAACAGTCATTTAAAGATTTTTACTGTTTGGAAGCTAATGTATATTTAGTTCTACCTTAATTTGATCCCACGAACGAAGTTCTGGGAATACTATGGATTTGGCCTCGTCACGCCGCGCGCCCGAGATTTTCTTGTGAGCGCTCTACTGGCTGCAGTTCTTCTCGGATCATCTTCAAATTTTGCATGAAGGTGCATTATGGTAAAGCGAAGACGCCTATTGTTTTTGGTGGTGGCGCCCTCGTCTGGTCCGTCTTTGTACACAAAAATGTACATTTTTCAGGGTCTGCTTGTGTACATGATACTGGCCGCATTTTTCGACAGATTTTTTTCAAATTTGGTGTGCTAGTGTATCATAGTCACCTTTAGAAACCTATAACTTTTGGTGATGCTGTCCCCAATGTTTTGCATTTTACAGGGTCAAAGGTCAACCTGATAGGTCTAAATTTGCAAAAGTGCTAATTTTTTTCAATTACTTTATTGTTACTCAAAGGATTTTACTCAAACTTGCTGAATAGGTGTATGGGTGGTCATTCTACGTGTAGGCCACGTTAGTGTTTGGTGACAGCGCCCTCAGTGTTCCGACTTGGGTACCATGTCACATTACTTGTATGTGCTCTATCGGCCACATTTCTTGTCTGATTTTATTCAAACTTGTTTTGGAGGTTTATTGGGGGGGGGGGGGTCATTCTGCGTAACAATGGTTTTCAGTGACTGCGCCCTCATCGTTCAGACTTTTATAGGATGCCATGCGTTATTTCTAATTTATCCAAACGGGGGTGAAGGGATGGGTTTGGAGGATACATGTACATGTACATGTACATGTGCTCGTGGTCCCCCCCCCCACCCCCCCATCGGTCGTTCCTGTGGTCATGAATAATAATTACTTTTAGGATGCCAAGCAGATCTCAAAAGGCCCTCGTGCTGCCGCGCTCGGCTGGCTCACTTCGCTCGCCCATAAAACAGCGACAGGGCCATGTCAAAAGGCTAGGCCTGTTCATGCTTGATTCTCCGTTAGTAAACAAACTCAAGACAAATCCTTCCAGCCAGGAGATCCCCTCTAGCTGGTGTACATTTGGTTCTAAAGGCATTTTTTATTTCTCCAAATCATGTCACTGAGCTTTAATTGCATTATACATGTACATTAAAAGAAATTAAGGCCAATGACATGATGGGGAACACTTGAAATGCATCAAGAAGCAAGAGAGTTTGGACACATCCCAATGTATACACTACCTGCAGTATAGTCTTGGCTTGACTTTGTTTACATACAGTAGGGGATTCAAGCATGAACATACCAGCATTGAATTACTCTTGTGCCCCGATAGAAACTAATCCTACAGAAAGCTACGCAACAAATTTGCCTGTCACAAGGGATACCTGTAAAATGAGTCGACATTTGACCACAGAATTTTCACAGCAGAAATCCATGCATAGTTTACTTGATTCTAGAAACGATTTTACCCAAGTTGAGGACTACATGCACTTTTACTCTTTACGTGCAAAGGATGTAAACCTCTATAGATTTACATGTATGTGTATTACAGTGTACTTGGTGCAGATCTGCGATTTTCGGTATGTTAAGAGTTAAAGCCAAGTATTACTTTAGTCGATCAGACAAAATTTTTGGCAATCTTTCACAAAGTATTCTATTGTACCCAGACATCAGAAAAACAACACAACTACTAAAATTGTTTTGTGTAGTGACAAATTACGATGTTTGAATTGAAGGAGAGCGTCTAGCATTAGGGGCTATGTACATTACTTATGGGAAATCTCGCGGGGTCCCCACCCCACCATCCCACCCCCCCCCCACCCCCCCCCCCCCCCGCGCCAAGATTTTACATTCTGGGTAATCTCTAAAAAAATTTTCAGGTCATTGATACTATAGATCATATTAGATGTATCTTAATAATATACTGTAAAACACTATACATTCGCGACATGAAATTTTTCGCGACAGGAGCCGATGGCCATTTCACTTGCATGAATCATTCGCGAATCGCTGACATGAAAAAAATAAAATATAGCAAATTGTAGGAAGACGATTTGGGTGTATTCATTTAATATATGATTACAACACATCATTGGAAACAAATGTAGACATACATGACGTACGAAGTGTGTCCTGACTGGTTGTACAGTACTGGTCTTGTATTGATATTGGCATTCAAAAAGATGTTAGACACAAGCTTTCGCGTGCATTTTATTTTCGCGACTCCTCGCGAAATCCGCGAAAATTTCTGGTTTTACAGTACTTTAAGAGAATTTGATTTTTTTTTACCATTTACCAAAACTATACCCTGGCTTAGTCTCGCTCCCAGACCCTGCGACTTTTTCTTCCTAACACATGCCCACTGCGACACAGTCGCAGGAGTTTGAGTCAGAGCAGTTGACTGAGGACATAAATACTATAAAGGAGGATAACGGTTTCCTTATCAATATAGGGTGGATTAATCTAAACGTCTGGAAGCTAGACTAACCCTGGCTTTAACTCTGAACGTGCCGAAGTTGCAGATGTGCACCAAATTATACACATAAAGTCCATAGAGGTTTAAATCTTATGGCATATTACTGCAATTACTTTATTTTGTGATTTTGTGTCTTTTCTGTCTCGTTCTCTCAGATGCCTTCAGGTCCCACGAGCCCAAGCCAGGCATCAGCATCGCTGCAGTGGCCGCTCTTGTGGCCGGACCGATCTGCCTTATTTGCATATCGGTCACCATCTACCTGTTGGCCCGGCAGCATCCGAGTTGCCATGACAACCGGCGGGAGCACCTGGACGAGACGGAGATCAAGAGGAAGTTGATGCGCAATGGCAACCAGGGCGTCGCCCATCTCAATGACCTTCTCGTTGACCCCACAACGTCTGGGTCGGGTTCAGGTAAAGATAGAGTATAAGGATAATTTTGCTAGAATTCTCGTTATTCGCAATTTATGGTGTGCCACCCCAGGGATGGAGGACTCGAGGCCGACTTTGCCAGTCCTCGGCCTTGTTATCCCGTGACTCGGACTCGTCCTCGGCCTCGTACCGTGCGTTCTCGGTGATTTGGGTCGAGGCCGGGTCGAGGCCGCAAGATTTTCTGGTGAACCTAAGAATGAACCCTGTTTGATTTGTGTGGACATGGACATGGACAGCGCTATGATACTTTGTGGATAGCGCACTATAAGAACCCATTATTGTTATTATTATTATTTTGAAGTATTTTCAACTAATATGCCAAACAGAATTATGGAAATCCTAGTATAACTTGAACTTAGCTAAGTAAATTCACTTCTGGTGACTTTATTTTTACCCAGCTCTTAAGTTTCACACAATTATTCAATCGATGTTTCTCTGTGATGTCGCTGCTCTATACTGAAACAAGACAGGCACGGTGAAAGTGGATTCCCGTTCATCAGCTGAATGTTCTGAAGACATTTAGTCATTTAAAATTACATCAAATATTGTTTACATGTACCTCAAATTCAGCAGCTTTTGCTTTATTTTGTTTTAATTTTTTTCCAAAATTGATAAATTTCAGTAATTTGTTGATTTGAATGAATGGTTGATTGGTTGAAAGATTGTGTTTAATTGATTGTAAGATTTCAAAGTAATTTTAAAGGTTAAAATTTTACCCTAAGATATTGCATTATTTCATAAGTTGGTGACTCGGCATCGGCCTCGGAGGGTTGTGACTCGGACTCGGTCTCGGACAATAGTGACTCGGACTCGGCCTTGGCCTCGGAAGGTAGTGACTCGGACTTGGTCTTGGCCTCGGAAGGTGGTGACTCGACTACAACACTGGTGCCACCTATCAGGTCCAGTGAACAGGCTGCTTTTCAACGTCAGGTTGGACATTTTTGAATGTCTGACATTTGCTCCATTGACAATTGATGCGACGATAATTTTATGCACTAACACAGAACTCAACCCTAGCCCTAACCCTAACCCTAACACTAACCTAAACCCTAACCCTATTCTAAACTGGGAACCCAATGGCAACCCTAACCCTAACTCGTTGTCTTCTGAGGTATTGTCACCAGATCGACGGTCGACAGAGCAAATATTGAATCACCCAGTTCTGCTGCAGCGTTGTTGCGTGGCCATTTCAACCACTTCATTTCTTTTATCCAAGGGTATTCTTAAAGGGAGAAGGAGCCAGCAACTAACAGGCATAAATTAAGAAAAGATTTTAGGTCTTGCCAACCAAACAGATCGCCCATGCACAGGTCTGTAGCTGACCATGCATGACCGATGCATGCCACCCGACGTGTTAGTCGTGCCGTGGTAATATACATGTATGCACTGTTTGAATCGATAAGCTCCTCCCCCATAGCTGGTTCTGCAAGTTTTGTCCCGGGGTAAAAACAGAAAAAATCCACAAAAAAAAAGGTCCAAAGTGGCACACCAGACCCCATTAGCCATTCACCATTGTACCATAATTCTCACGATACTCACAATGTCATTATTTTCTTAACTTATGCCTGTTAGTGCCCCTCACTAGGCAGGGGATGATCTGACCCGACTACACCTGAAAACCATGCCAAAAGTGGAGGAAGAATTCAACAAAAACGGTCCAAGTATCGCAAGAAATATGCAGCAGGTATTATTTACATTACATGTACGTGTACAGTACATGTAGCTAGGCCTCGTGATATCTATTTCCCATAAGGCATTGCAGATTTTGGCCTGTCTATTGGATGCGATAGGTGCTGCGACGCGCCATATTGTGAATACCGAGAATTGGATAGGCCAACCATGCAGAACAAAGTCAATGCCATTAACGCCCTTCTGGTTGTCAATGTGGATTGCATTAACACCCTTCTAGTTCTATACTGACGATATCATGATAGTGGGTCATAGGTACCACACAATCCAAAACTCATTCTTCATTTAAAGGTATTGGCTAACACTTACCACAGTTAAAATAATCTGAGCTACATGATTCCCCATGCTGCCATTGTCTTTGATATGGTGTAAAACTGACGCCCTGAAAAAATTGTATTTCAAAATGGTTATTTAGTGCTTTAAAAAAGTGAAAATCGTAAGTTGATCGGATTCACGTGCCCATTTTCTCCCATAGACTTACTGTGTGTACACCTACATACGCTATTTAAACTCGCCCCGAGTTTTAATTGTTTATTCATGCATAATTTGCCATTGGCAGAGTAACTTTGCAAACTTTTTTATTCTAGGGTATTTATTTGTCCATATGAACACTACTATGTAGTTCAGATATCACAATTTGACAATTTTTTAAATTGAAGCTCCACAATGTTAGCTTATCACTGTAAAGAAAAGAAAGCAATTTTGTGAAGCATGTCTTTCCTAGACGTGATCAGTAAGAAGCAGGATTCAAAAGGCATTTACGATCAATCTTTAATATTTGGTTTGTCTTGTGACATCTCTCGTTCATCGTTAGGATTACCGCTTCTCGTGCAGCGTACCATCGCTCGTCAGATTGTCATCCAGGACTGCATCGGTAAGGGTCGCTACGGAGAAGTCTACAAGGGCAAGTGGCGGGGCGAGTCGGTTGCCGTCAAGATCTTCAGTTCGCGCGAGGAGCGGTCGTGGATCCGCGAGGCTGAAATCTACCAGACTGTTATGCTGCGACACGAGAACATCTTAGGCTTCATTGCAGCAGATAATAAAGGTGAAACTAGCATATGACTTGCAAGGAAAATATTCAGGATTGTTACCACCACACCGGGTGGCACCAGGTGGAGCTACCCTACTCTCAAAATGTCTGCCCGGTATGTGGCAAATTCCAGTCTTGCCACCCGGTACAAATTACTTACCCCATTAAAGAATAAAATTCTTAGATTTTTTGTATAGTTCTGTGTGATTGAGGGTTTCACCCCTAGATCCCACCAGGGGCCTTTAAGCGTGCCCCTTGACCCCCGGCCATGAGGGGCGATAGCTCTGCTTGCTTCCCTCGCTACGCTTGGCAATCACTTTTTACCTGATTCTAATATCACTCTGGTAACAACAAGCCAAAAATATTTGCGAGGGGGGTGGGACAAACTGTCACTTTCAAGATGGTCTGGATGTAATGTAGCTTTCTTTGTGAAGCAAAGCTAAGGAAAGATAGCATAGAGCATAGTACGTTCAGATGTAGAGGAAGTGTTAGTTTGCCCCATCACGTGATACCAAAAGGCGATTACTGTACTTATATTCCACATCTTAAACATACTGCTCGAGAATAATTTTCCAGTGGGAATATTCCAAAATATTCCTACTGAAAAGATTCCTTCGCATTTTCTGGTAGAGTTCTACGCCTTTTGCTTGTCTGAACACATGATTGGCTTTTGCAATATATGAACATATATATATACTTGATATGAGACGGTTATTGAAAAGGAAGTAATTTATTTTATTTCTTAAAAATTTCGCCCATTTTCATTTCATTACGGAATATTCCAGAATAATTTAGAACATTCCAGAATATTCCAGAATTCCATTTTTGTAGTTCTGTAGGTTAAATTCTATGTAATTTTTAGCTCACCCGAGCCAAAGGCTCAAGTGAGTTATTGTGATCAATTTTTGTCCATCGACCGTCTTCATCGTCTTCTGTTTCACGTGGTCATTTACACTAATTGTGTCCATTTTTCACGATCACGAAAATACATTGTCCCTGAATGTTGGCGTTTGTCTCCGTCTGCAGATAATGGAACCTGGACCCAGCTGATCCTGGTGACGGACTACCACGAGAACGGTTCCCTCTTTGACTACCTGAACTCCCACATAGTGGACGTTCCGGGGATGCTGAGAATGGCCCTGTCGATTGCCACCGGCCTGGCTCATCTCCACATGGAAATCATGGGCATGCAGGGTAAGGAGAGAAAAAAATGAGAGTAATAAACAGTGTTCTGGGTCTCGAGACCAGGGGGGTGTTTCATAAAGCTGTTCGTAAGTTACGAACGACTTTACGCACGACTGGTGATTCCTTCTTTTGCTACATGTAAACGCATGAGAAACTGATAAGCACCCAAGAAAGTATTACCAGTCATTTGTAAAGTTGTTCGTAACTTAGGCCTAAAACAAAATTGTTGTATTGGAGTAACGGCTCACTGAAAAATAGGGTCAGTAGGGCAGTGTTTTTTTGTTTTGTTTTTTATGAGCCACTATTAACACCCGATGCTTTCACTTTATGAACTTGTATAAGCCTACAATCGGCCAATTCGGAAGCCGCTATTTCTTGCAATAGTTCATCAATGACATCATTCAAGCCAAAGCTGAGAAGGACACTGAAAATAATTTTTGGCCAAGTGTACCCATACCTTACTGCGTAGACGCCATGTTGAGGTAAACAGCTCGATCATCACTAGCTACATGTAGTTAGCGCGGCTAGAGGCTCCATATAGAAGCGCGAATGGGTTGTACGCGCGCATACGGCGGGAAAATCGCTGTTCTGTCCGCAACACTTCCGGGTTTTCAATTCTATCGCAAAGTCAGCACGATATGCGATATCGATTGCAATACAAAGAAAGAAAAAAAAACAACGTAGGGTCTGGGATGTTTTTAGGGTCGGGCAGGTTACGCCAATACAATTTTTTTTTTTTTTTTTAGGCCTTACGAACAGCTTTATGAAACACCCCCCTGGTCTCGGTCTCAGTCTGAGACCTTAAAGGTTAGTGACAGGCTTGGGGACACTTGAAAATGCCTCAAGAACCAAATGAGTTGAAATATATACCAACTGTACACAAGCTGGAGTGGATCTCCCAGCTAGACAGGATTTGTCTCTAATTTGTTTACTTAAGGAGAATCAAGCGTGAACATGCTAGTATTTTAGCTCTATCGGGGCACAATAAAAATAGACACATTGAAAGCCACACAGCAGGTTTTCCTGCCACAAGGGATATTGACATTAGTTATTTGAGAATGAGTCAAAGTTTGACTACAAGATTTTACACAGGAGAATCTGTGCATAGTTTACTTGATTCTAGAGTAGTTTCAGCCCAGGTTGAGGACTACTCCCAATCATGTCATTTAACTTTAACCTAATGTCTCAGTCTCGGTCCCAGTCTCAGGTTTTTGAGGTTTCAGTGTTAGAAAGGGTCGTCTCAATCTTGAAGAAATGGTCTTGGTCTCAAAGGGATGGTCTCTGTCTTGAAGGGATGATCTCGGTTTTGGTTCCTTACCCTATTGTCCTGGTCTCAGTCTCAGTCCCAGTTTCAGATTTTTTAGATCTCGGTCTTGAAGGGATGGACTCGGTCTGGGAAGGGGTGGTCTCGATCTTGGTTTCAGATATTGAGGTCAATTGGGGGTAATAATAAGTAGTGGGGCAATTCCATGATTAGTTACGTCCAGGGTTATAGCTCTGGCGGTCGGCGGCGGCCGGTAGTAGCCGGCACAAAATGAGGCCGACCGCCACTGAGCTGAATTTATTAGTCCTCCGACCGGCACAGAAAAGCTGTAAAATGACCGTAAAATGTTTTAAATCTATGTGGAAATCCAGGAGCTTCGGGGGGCTCCGCCCCCTGGACCCCATGCTGTGACGCTCACTTTGCTCGCTCTGCTTGCATGCATAACTCCTTTCTACAGCCGGCACAGAATTCTTTCTAGCTATAACCCTGGTTACGTCACACTCTTATGACACCCTTTACTCAATATTTAGCTCTTACATGAATATGCTTTGATATTATTTTTCTGTTTTGGTACTGTCAGTTCTCTAGACTGGCACGTACTTCATAACATCAAGCAAAATCATGAGACATGTTTAGTGGGTAATAACAAGAACTTAATAGTTACGATTATTATCCAACCAGCAGGGGGCAGGAGGCCGATGACAACGGAAACCATTTTTATTAGTGGTATAAGTGGTGGTAGTAGGCCGTGCATGTACAGTAGAATAATGCAAAGCATAAATAGCTCTTCAGATCCTTAGTATATGAGACAGAGAAAAAGTTGACCTACATGTATAGTGTAACAAAGAAAATACAAAAGAAAAGAAATGGTCACTGTCCTCGAACCAGTTTAGCTGGTACCCAAGATGTTTAGTCAGACACTTGGTCTCTGACGTTAACTTGAATGGCAGGTAGATGTGACATGAAATTTGATTATTCAAGTAAGGTGCAAATTTGCATATGTGTGTAGATTACAGCGCAGGAAATAACCCAGGGCGACAGGCGATTTAGCCCTTGGCAAAGCCCAAAACCCAATTCTTTGGGGCGACCATTTCCTTCAGAATAGCCCTCGGATTTGCTTCAAAAAATTTCACAATTGTTTTTATTATGACATTGAAACACAAAACAAATTAAATGGTTGCTTTTATGGATGAAACACTGGCTAAAACAGCAATCTCTCATTGCATTCTTCAAATTCTGATGTGCAAGGAAGAATAGCCCCAATGGTAGAAAAATAGCCCTCCCAAATTCAGAAATAGCCCCAAGGCTCTAATAAAAATCACCCTTAAAGAATTAAAATTAATTCCTACCCTGGTAGATTATTACACATAAATGCTTTGACCAGGGTATGTTTGCTCCATGCAGGCAATAAGGGCCCTACAGTGTGAAAATATACACTATGTTATGAGAAAGATGTATATTTATCATTTGTGTATGATACACCATTGAAGATCAGCGATTTATTCTATGGATGTGATTTGTGTTGCACGACTAAGTCACCAAAAGTCGGAGTCGGGACTATCGTTGAGGAGTCACGACTCTGACTTTAGAAACGCAAGAATCGACTCCATGTAATCACATATATGTATGCCATATAAACCAGTCCAAACATCGATGACAATGTGTGGGACTATCGTTGAGGAGTGGCGTACTCTGACTTCAGAAACGCAAGAATCGACTCCATGTAATCACATATATGTATGCCATATAAACCAGTCCAAACATCGATGACAATGTGTGGGACTATGACAGAAAGTCATTTTTTCGAATGATCATAATCACAGTTGAACACATAAGTTCAAAATAATTTCAACATAAACTACTATACTGAACAGTCAT
>JZLH01S0619355.1:0-11593 GCA_001188425.1 Eucidaris tribuloides
TGATGTATAAGAAGTATTGAACATATGACAGAATAAGAAATAAAGATATCGTCAGATGAGAAATGTGTGATATGTCGATTCTCGCCAGGATGTTAATATTGTTTAATTTAAGAAGGCCCAAGACTTTAGTTCGCCAACTCTCTGAAAATAATAAAGCAAAGTACATTCATGTTATAACATTTGTAAACTATGCACTGGTGTTATATCTGGGTAAAATGTGTATTATTTGGCATAGCCCCCCTTTAGGATATGCAGTTAACTTGATTTCCTGCAAAAATATACTACTTGGACTTGGGCCCCTTTTGAATTTACCGATTCAACTGTATTTGGGCTTTGTTCGTCCTGTATTGTGATTTCTTCTTTCAAACGCTATAATGTTTCCAGCTGCAGGCTCTGTACGTGTTGATGAGGTGATAACGAATGGGAAAGTGGGGGCACACGGTGGGTGCATGCAGGGGGAGGTCCAGAGGGTCGTGCAACCCTTCCCCTCCCCCCCCCAAAAAAAATGAATGAAAGAATAAACAAATAAATAAATATATAAATGAATGAAAGAATTAATAAATAAATGAAAAAATAAACAAGATAAATGAATAACTAAATAATGAAATGAATAAATAATAGAAAATATCTTTTTCCAAAAGACAATTTTTCGAGGGCCTTTTCAAATGATTTAATGCATTTTTATTTATATCATTGTGAAAGGACCCTCGAAAAAAATGAAAAGCATTGATCAATACATATTAATCACATCTTTGTGTTATTTCATTGTGAAAGGTCAAAAAATTACGATCAACGACCCACTCAGAAAAATATCCTGGATACACGCCTGGCACACCTGCCTGACAAACCGCCGCTCCTACCACAACAAACAGCATGATCAGTGACCTGTAGACAAGTCCCCAAAGTGAGTGTGGAGGGAGGGGGGTGGGGGGGGGGGGAGTAATTGCGATTTCACTTTTCATAAACTCATGAATGAATGTCACATTCAAATTCAAATTCAATTTATTTCATTCATCATAAAAAAATATAAAAAAATACATAAGCACAGAAAATTAAGGAACACTACATTACATACATACAATACATTACAAAAGAACAGACGGACAAACACTTAATTTATGAGAATGGGGGTCAACAAAAAGAGCTAGTAGCCTTAGAAAACGTTGACCCGTATAGGAACATACAAAATGAAATATCACGTAGAAAAAACATCAAGTGCAATTAAAATAAATATAGGTTTAAAACGAATACTAACTTAACAGATCTATATGATTTGTAGGCACGTTGATAGATTGATAGATAGGTAGAGAGATAGATAGATAGATAGATAGATAGATAGATAGATAGATAGATAGATAGATAGATAGATGAATAGATATACAGGGAGGAACATAAATTAATTCATTCAAATATGTTTCTTTTTTTTTCATTTTCCTGGAAAATGTTAGGAGATGATTGTGCGTTCAAGTCCTGCATGAAATAGCGGCAGATGAACCAAAGTTATGAGCAGGGTTGGTCGGTAAATACCGGGCGGTAAATACCGGGTGGTAAATAGCGATATTTACCGGTAAATATCGCCTTGCTATTTTTGATAAAAACGGGAAATACTGGGAAATACTATAAAAAAATATTTCTTGAAAGATAATAACTAAAAAATGTAGAGATTGTTGTTCAGTAAGTGTGATTCAACACAAAATACAATTAAAAAAAACTAACTTAACTGATGGTGGGAAACTAGGAACTCATTCCGATTGGTTGGACAAATTTTCTACGCAGCCAATCAATACTGAAAGTAGGTAAATTTTAATATCACCTTGCTTTTATTTTAGAAATTGTTTCAATATTTCAGCCTGCAAATATCTGAATTGTTCCGTAAGTCCAGAACACTTAAAACAGCGTACATGTACCCCATAGACAGATATTGATTTTGTCCCTGTATATTCAGCAAGATGAGGGCCGCACCCCACAAAAAAAGCTACATGTAACACCTGAATAATGTACAGTATGTGAAATGACACTGAATTAAATTAGCAAAATTGAAGAGGTTTTTAACCATCTCTTCATTTGAAATTTATCAGTTCGAGGTGGATTTGGTGGATTTGTGCAAGAAGAGCTCAAATGAAGGGCATTAATGGCGTTTTTAGTTGACCTTGTACAACTTCAAGAGTACACTGCTAGGTATCGCCCACGTATTTCCCAGTATTTCCCAGATATTTCCCAATATTTCCCGGTATTTCCCAGTATTTCCCAGTATTTCCCGCCTGGGTGGGAAATATAGGTACTTCCCGGGAAATTGCCAACCCTTGTTATAAGCCTCATACCATTGATATCATATTACTCCCTGCACTTACATCAGCGTTATACTAGTATACGTTTCTGCAAAATGTTTCTTTCTGGCAAATTTCTGTCGCAGCAACGAATATTATGCTTTAAAGGGCTGTCAGAGAGGCGGTATTGTGTAAAGGCAGAGTATACTAGTACGTTAGAATGATTTATGATTGTCTGACCAATGTTGTCGCATGAACAATTTCGTACGTATTTCATTGTTTTTAATTTATATCAATTAGTTTTCCACATGCAAAAAGTCACTTAAATTGCGATTTAAATCGCAATTTCAGTTATCGACTTTAATGACTGGAGTTAACTCCGTCAACCATGATTTCATTTGACGCTGTATTGCTATACGCTATATGTATTTAAAATATAGTTACACATGTTACACAAATTAACTGCCATCTCAGCAAGTTTGACATTCCTTTATACATCCACTGGACATGGTTGTGCACACTAATGGTACCGACGGAATACTGCATCTCGAGCTACCCCTCTTTACTGCTACATCATCATTATCCTGAGCTAATTGTCGAATACAAATGTCTGAGAGTCAATATTTGAGAAATTAAATTGAAATTATTATATTTCTCTCCTGCATAAGCATGCAACATTTATATGCAAAGTACAAATATCGTACAAATATTTGACAATCTAAACCTCACGGGTATACATACTTCGTGTGTACCGTATTAATAACCGACCTTGAGCGATTTATCGACCACAAATACCTCAAAGTCAGCATTCGAAATTAATGTATTCTTCTTCTGCACAAGCATACAAAATAATTATTTGGTACAAACATTCTCGTGAAATCGTGCAACCAAAAAAATATATATTAAGTATTTGACATGTCGAACAGTGTAATCGCATCAATAAACATGGACACGTTTTAAAATATATGGCCAGGATGTAGATCCATGTAGGTTTTCTGTATCAATATTTGCTGCACTTCTTCACCAACTAAACTATAAAGTCAACATTCTGTATCTCCCCATTGGTAGAAATATGCTATTCATATGGCGGTGGCATGATTAGGAGAAGTCCAGAAATGCCCTGAGAACTAATTGAGTTGAAACGTATATCAATACATACACTGTTTAGAGTATATTCAGTCTTTGAGGATTTATCCTGAATTTGTTTTCTAAATTGTGGAGACTGGAGAAACTATTACCGGTGCTGAAATGATATCTGGCCCATATAAAACTTGCCAGTAAAAGCTACAAACAAAATGTCACCATCATAGCATTGTACAACAAAGAGGACCATGTAAGTTACACAGCGTATCCCAATAAAACAATACGACCCTCTCGATTATTTTACCAAACCCAAGCACTTTTTAATTAGCATAGAGGTATGCACTAAATTTTGTGGGTCATATCGTCAAAATCCCATCAGTTTTGCTCCATTGGTTTTCAATGCACATGCCCTCAGGTAAAACTATAATGCCATTCGCCCATTCCAAGTTGATAATAATGAACACACACAGCACAATTCATTCAGAATACGTTGAACTATGTTGCTGTTATTGTTAAGTAACTCACGAGAAACGAAATGGTCTAGGATTCTGAAAATAGCAATTTCCATTTAAGAAATAAATTGATTTTCACGTGTGTTATTTGCTTCGATTTGACTCATTGATTTCATTTATTTTCTGCACCCTAATTTGAACAGAATACAAAATACTATCAAGAAAAAAAGTGTGTACAAAATAAGATATCAGTTGTTTTAGGTAAATAATGATGATAATGATAATGATAACAGTGATAGTAATCGTAATAGCATGATGATGATGATGATGATAATAATAATAATAATAATAATAATAATAATATTGATAATAATAATGACACTTTGTAAATGCACCAAAATCATCCACCTATAAGTAGGTGCTCATGGCGCAGATACATAAAACCACACAGGAAAACATACGCACTTGGAAAGAAATAAAGTGAGAATCATGGTTACAAAGCATTAGTTAAAGAATTAGTCGTTTTTATTCCTTCTGGTAGTTCTTTTTTCCCCGGGGGATGTGGTCCGGCAGATATATGTAAACGATTTGTTAACGATCTTATGCGAGTTATGACTCTTTTGCGACGGTTCAAGAGAGTGTCAGGCACGCAGTCCCAACAAAAACGAATTGCCGATATCTACAACGTGACAGGTCACAAATGCATAAATCGAGTTCTGTGTTGCTTGTTCAGTAAAATATTTTCTTGTTAAACCAATGTCCTGGAAGTAAAAATGAGCTGATTTGTACATGCTACAAATATGGGAACTTAGTGTAGCATCTGAATCAAGTATGACGTCAAGGTCATGAATATGTGATGAAGGACTAATATCCGAAGGACTAACATGCTCTATGACGGTGAACTCAGTTTTACCGTAATTCTCAGAGATCCAGTTTCTGATTTCTTCCACACACAATTCCAAAGAATGAAATGCATTATTCGTTTCAAATTGAAATAGATTGAACGAGACATACGTAGATCTGAGTATCGTCTGGGTATGTAATGATGAAATAAACGGACACAGTTCTTACATCCAGTTTCTGATTTCTTCCACACACAATTCCAGAGAATGGCGCGCATTATTCGTTTCGGACTATGATGGCCTGAACGAGACATATATCTCGGCAGTAGCGGCGAATCCCGCGGAGGGGAGGGGGGGGGGGGGCACTATCATTATAAGGTGTACACCATGTTCGTGTATGGACTTTCAAAATGGACCCTAAACAAGTACATAATTATCCTTCGATCTTAGAATAACCTAAACAAGTATTCAAATCTGAAAAAAATACCCTTTTCAAGTTAGCCTTCTGTTAAAATTGTAGATTTTTCCTAATTTTTCGATTTCATTTATTTATCACCACTGATAATTATTGTTTTTTGTTGCTATTTATAATTTATGATTTTTATGATGTCCGTCGTAAGCTATGAGCACTCGGTATAATTTACCTGTAGGGACCTATACATGTATAGCCGATTGCTAACTGCTACAAACACACAATCACACCCAGACTTATACATAAACATCGTACGTAATACCGCATACAAACACCTACTCTATTGTGCTAATTAACGTATGGTATGATGAGTGCAATTGTAAGATGATGCGAGTGGAGATGTAGGTATACAATTACACCCAGACTTATACACAAACATCGTAATTAATACCGCACACAAACACCTACTCTATTGTGCTAACGTATGGTATGATGACTGAGTGCAATTTATTGTACATGTAAGATGATGCGAGTGGAGATGTACTAGGTGTTAAAAATAATATTTGTTAATTTGAAAAATCAATAACACAAAAACTGTACAACAGATTATACTGGCATTGAGTATAGTTACAGAGAATAGTGAAATCATTTTGTGGGAGGTGGTTTCAGTACGATATCAATACTCAGTTTTATGTAATTCATGCTTTTTAAAAAAATTAGGGTTCAGATTTTGCTCAAAATCCAACCCCTGTACAAAATTCGAAACTGTACAGAAATCAAAATGGTGTGTGTGGGAGTGTGTGTAACTCAGCCCACACAATAGAAATAGGACAATGGCTGCCAGAGACTGCACACTTGGAGATATTGGTATGCAGTCTATCACAGACTCCGTCCAAGGAAGATAAATGCTTTATTAATATCATAAATAGCCTGGCGACTGCTAGACTCTATTCACTATCCACAGCCATTGTCTATTTCTATTGTGTAGGGACTGAACACACCACTCACACACACACGCATTTAATTTCTGTACAGTTTAAAATTTTGTACAGGGGAGTTGGATTTTGAGCAAAATCTGAACTCTAACTTTTTAAATAAGCGTGGAATTTCATAAAACTGAGTATTGATATCGTACTTGAAACCACCTCCAACAAAAATGTTCACTATTCTGCTGTAACTATACTCAATGTTCAGTATAATCTGTTGTACATTTTTGTGTTATTAATTTTTCAAATTAACAAATATTATTTTTTAACACCTAGTAGGTATACATGCGGATGATACGATTCATGAATGAATAATATTTACGTGACCACAATATACACGGAGACAGTTGGTCTTCTGCATATTCGCCGCGCGATACTCGCATTGAGACATTCGAATGCTCGAGCGGTTGCCCAATGTCAGGGGCGGTGCCAGAGTAAAATCTTAGGGGGGGCAGAAGATCTTTTGGCAAAATTTCGCTCGCCCCCAAAAAATTTTACCTGCCAAATTACAAGCCAAACATCATCCGACAAGCGGGGAGCAGGGGGCCGACGACCAAAAACAATGTTTGCCTGCCAAACTTAGAGTGGGCAGGGGGCCGACGACGACCAAAACCATTTTTTTTTTGCCCGCCAAATTGTTTTACCTGCCAAATTACAAGCCAAATCCCGCTATTTACTTTACTTTGAAAAAAAACGCCCCCCGCCCCACCCCCCCCCCCCGGTGGCCTGCCCTTGCCCAAGGTCACTGTAGTGTGCACGTTTTAAGTTGAAGTTTGGTTGCGGAGAACATGACCTAACGTAGGCAATCAACATTCCTAGGCCGTATAGTAAAGAATTTAAGCTATGCAAGCTACTATCAGTCTTGTTTATTCGTCTTAGCTCGTCATCTTTCAACAAGCACAATTCCATACCATTTTCCTCCTTATCATATACATGTATATTATTTTTTTTTCTTGCGAATATTGCAAAAGTACATGTAACATGATACTAATTCATCACTAAAATTTACTGGCGCAATTTAAAAGTAATGAATTATTGCGGTGATTTTGGTAATGCAACCACGTCTTTAAAATAAATTCAATGCCAGAAAACAGTTCATGTGGAAATACGAGGACACATGATTTCTTTATAACACCGAAATATATATATTCATGTTGAATAACCATGCAGTAAAGTCAATGTCATCCAAGGTTAGGTGATGATACCGACCTCGTATGTATGGTGTTGAAATCATATCCGTGTTATTGTTATAATGTTTTTATATGACCACAATGAAAATACAAGGGAAGTATCCGCACGACTACAATTTAATTATTTTTTATTTATTTCATTATACCCTCCCTACTCAAAAGTATTGCAACATACACTATAACGTATGCATTATTAGTTGAAGGGGTCTTTCTGTAATGATGTCCTAATGAAGTTTATTATTGAAAAATAAAAAAAATATTTGAAAAGAAATCAACGAATATAAATTCTCCTTTCTTCTCCAAGGCGGAGAGATTATCAAATGCAGGCGCACTCACGACAGAGGGGCTGGAACGCCCCATAATTTAGACAAGACCTCTTCAAGTTTAAATTTTTGATTCTTTCTGAATTCTTAAGACGGTTTACTATTGTAAACATCCTAACATTTACTGTCATGCGACTTTTCCGTACATTGGATTCAATAATGTGGACAGAAGACCATTATCCTGAATTAGTAGCCTTATTCTCCTACCACTGTCTTATGAAGATAGGAGGCGCTTTCTTCTTCGCGGCGTGGTGTCTTCTTTCTGAGACAGCATCAAAGGAACATATTGGCAGTTTTTGTTAGCAGGAAGTCTTTCCAAACCATCAAAACCGTTTGACGGCAAATGTGAAATCGAATAACGATGCTAGTGTGAATTAACACCCCACCCCTATAGGAAGGCGAAAAAATGTTAAATTTTATGTTCCAACCCTTCTGTCGTGAGTGCGCCTGCATTTGATAATCTCTCCACTTTGGAGAAGAAAGTAGAAATTATGTCTATTGATTTCTTTTCAAATAATTTGTTATTTTCGAATAATAAACGTCATTAGGACATCATTACAGAAAGACCCATTCAACTCAAAATGCATGCGTTATAGTGTATACTTTTGAGTAGGGAGGGTATTTAAAAAGGGTAGCCCACATCAGTACAATAATTCTGGTTTTCGCTGGAGCCCTTTACAGGTTCCAATTGCACAAATTACATCAAAATACATTTCAAGGTAAAATTAAATAATACATAATACAACGTAATAGATAATACATAAAACATTAAGATTTGCAAATACAACATATTCATACAATACTTAATAAAATCAGATCAAACCACTTTATAATGAAGATAATTTTGTCATGCCACAGTTTGTGAAAATTGGAGATATTTGTACATGATTTTATGTGTGTGTGTGTGTGTGTGTGTGTGTGTGAGTGTATGTACGTGTGTGTATGTATTTTATGTGTGTGTGTGTGTGTGTGTGTGTGTGTGAGTGTATGTACGTGTGTGTATGTATGTATGTATGTATGTATGTGTGTGTATGTATGTGTGTGTATGTATGTATGTATGTATGTGTGTGTGTGTGTGTGTCTGTGTGTGTGTGTGTGTGTGTGTGTTTGTGTGTGTGTGTGTGCGCGCGCGCGCGCGTAGGTGTGTGTGTTATGTGTACCGTGGATTCATTGAACGCAGAACATTTTTTTGAGAAAACCGACGAGTAAAGTTTGACCTAATTTGGATAAGTCATGCCAAGAAATATTACGATTTCTCAAGAATGGATTATATTCATACAGCGTCTTTTTATGCCTCCGCAACGAAGTTGCCGGAGGCATTATGTTTTCGGGTTGTCCGTCCGTGCGTCCGTCCGTGCGTCCGTCCGTCCGTCCGTCCGTCCGTCCGTCCGTCCGTCCGTTACCGGATCTCGTTACCGCGATAACTTGAGAACCCCCAATCGGATTTTGATGTAACTAGGACCAAGTATGTACTATGAGCGACCAATGAACTGATTAGATTTTGGAGCTGAAAGGTCAAAGGTCAAAGGTCACCGCACAAATATGTCTGATTTGGGCTCGTTACCGCGATAACTTGAGAACGGCCTGTTGAATTTTCATGTAACTTGGGTGAAGTATGTATTATGAGCCACCAATGAACTGATTAGATTTTGGAGTTCAAAGGTCAAAAGATCAAAGGTCACCGCGCCTAAAATATGTCTGATTCAGGCTCGTTACCGCGATAACTTGAGAACAGCTTATCGGATATTGATGTAATTTGGGTGAAGTATGAATTATGGGGCATAAATGACATTTCAGAGTTGAACGGTCAAAGGTTACGATGCCCTGTACATTCAAAGTTTGGAATTGGACGGGGGTGCGGAGGCATACCCCATCGGCTGCGCGCAGCCGAATTGCTCTAGTTTATTGATATTGTAACTTTGCCAGTATTTCTCATATCATAGCAGAAAAATACACTACATTGACGTGATTGACATTGAACATAAATTTCACCCTTCCTTCTAGTTTTATAATGTATAATGTTCAAGTTTCCTCTTCTTCTCACCTAAGTTGTTAGGACCAATCGCTTACAGCCTGATTGACGATGGATAGCTAGTTTATTTTGTGTGATGAATTAGAGTGATGTCTGGAAAGGAGGATACACCTTTTTGGCCCCATTACTTCACCATTCGGCAAATCTGGGATCAATTTATGACATAATTTTCCTAGAATCAAGTATACTGTTCGTGCTGTGAAAATGTCAAAGTCATAAAAATGTCCTCTTTGTTGCATTATTATCAGTAAATATTGTGGTGGCGAAATTACCTTTCTGTGGGATCAATTTGTATCAGGGCCGGAGATTAATTCAATACTGGTAAATGAATGTTTTATCTCTCCTCAAGTAAACAAATTCAAGACGTAATATCCTTCCAGACTGGATTTACACTCTACTCTAGCCAGTGTATATATTCATAATTATATTTCAACTCATTTGATCATTGAGACATTTGTGAGTTCTCCCAGTTATGTCACTGACCTTTAATAAGTGGCCCACCATTTATAAAGGGATAACGTAGGTTTACGTGAGACCAATGCCGTATCGAACCGCGTTTTAAAATCAATATTTACTGGCGAACACATACTGTTTACTCCACTGACGTGTATACGAGTACCGTACAAAACAAATACGTCTACTCCGCAACGGACACTAATTTGATTAACGCGTTGCTTTACATATTAATTAGGTGCAAAACAAGGTCACACTTATCCCTTTTTTTGCTAGACTATGACAAAAGGAAAAAACTATGTTTTTTTGGTAATGAGGTGGTAATTGTGTACTCTTTATAACGGTGAATACAAGAAAGGCTATGTCTTTGTACTTTTTGATAATATTCATGTAAAGAAATTAAGATTGTTTGTAAAAGAAAGCAAAATTAACTCTTAAAATGCCAGAGGATTTGAACCTCTATGTGTTTTATGCGTATTATTTGGTGCAGATCTGCAAATTCGGCACGTTAAGAGTGAAAAACTTGTTTTGACAGTTAGTACATAATTGTTAAACCTCTTGAATAGATTCATCCCCGTTAGATACGATTTGATTTAACTTTAAGACGCATTTTCCACATACTCCAACACGAGTTAACTCGTACTCAGCCTCCAATGGGTTAAGTCGAAAGCAGCTGTGAAACTTGTTCTTTGGAAGTGGTGCATGGAGTTTGGGGACTTTGCATTTTCATTTCATTTCATTTATGTTTTCACCACAAAATCAAAGTCATTATAGTAAATATTTATCACAATACTTAATAAACAAAACATATTTACTACCAACATGGATATTCAGACTCTATTCAATGCTCCAGTAATGTAATATATAATTCAGTTAGACATTCTGGACCTCGTATTTGGAAATCTTTAGATCCACATATAACAAACTGTAAGACCATAACCTCTTTTAAACTTTATCTCAAGCGTTTTCTATGAATGAATTATACTGAAAACTAATGTTTGCTTCATATAACAGTCATTCACAATCTCAATTTTGAACTGTTTCTGTCATTGTGTAATTTCGTGTAATATACAGAGAGTTGTGTGTGAAGGAAACACCTCACTGCCTGAAGAGGTTCTATCCGGAGTACCACAGGGGACGGTTTTGGGCCCATTGTTGTTCTTGACATACATAAACGACTTGCCTGAAAATCTCAAATGTCAAACAAGGATGTATGCAGACAACTGTTTACTGTTCACACCTGTTGCAAACGAGGGGGACATGGATAACCTACAAGATGACCTTTCATCTTTAGAATCCTGGCAGGATACATGGAAGATGAGATTCAACCCAACCAAATGAACCGTCATGGTCATTTCCAAAAAAAGATCACCACCTCTTAGAGATTATAATTTCTGTGGTCAAGTCCTGGAAAGGTCAAGTTCTCAACCCTACTTGGGGATCCAATTGGACAGCAAGCTCTCATGGGGGGGGGGTGTCAAGTTGATAGGACAGTCACTAAATCCCAAAAAGCCCTCGGATTCCAACGGAGAAACCTATGGTTCTGTACTTTC
>JZLH01S0619355.1:31322-42808 GCA_001188425.1 Eucidaris tribuloides
ACTGAGGTTAAGTTGGTTTTAATAGGAGTAGAAAAATTGTGAGAAACATATTAATGAAAGTTAGGCGAAAATCCACCAAAGAATAACAGAGTTATGAAGTTTCAAAGTTTTAATTTTGTGACATCACATGCGAGCAGTTCCCCATATGTCGTGTAATATGAAATCCATAAATTACAAAAATGGTTCATAATAACTGCATTTTTTTTCCATTATAGAAGCATATATGAAATAGTGCTTCTGATTATATATTGAATGCACACAGGTAAAAATCATTTTCAATTTTTTTGAGAAAATGGCGCTTTGTGGAATTCATAGATTCAAATGGAGCAGCTGCTCGCATGTGACGTCAAAAATTTGAAACTTTAAAAAAATATGACTTGTTATTCTTTGGTGGATTTTCGCCAAACCTTCATTAATAGGTTTCTCTCATTTTTTTATGCTTTTGTTAAAATCATTTTGGCATCAGGGTGGACTTCCCCTTTAACAACTGGTTAACATCAATTTTACACTTCAAGTTTACAAAGGGAATTAAATACCAAGTTTATGAGGGGAATGAAATTGGACCAATTCACTTTTACAGGATCGTGGTGTTTCGATCATGCATTGGATACATCAAACAAACTCGATCAGGTAAATGATACAACATAAATACGAGGGAGAGGGGGTGAGAAGTTCACAAGTTGACAAGGAAGATTGAAGTTATGCTACTGCAATGAAACTAGTCATTCGTTAAGTTCATTGGTACTGATAAGATATGTTTTCTAGTCTTTCTGCTGTATGGATCAGAAATATGGACAGTCGCTAAGAAAATGGAAGCTCGTATTGATGTACACAACTACTGCGTAGAGCTCTGAACATTTTTTGGAACGACGAATTACCACGCATACCTTCTGTCATAAAGCAAAGGCGTCTACGCTTTCCAGGCCACTGCATGCGCTCTCGTGATCAACCAATTGCGAAGTTCATTTTCTGGACACCAACAGCTAGGAGGGTCTGTCAAAAGAGGTACCAAACAACTAACTTGTCCACACCATTAACACAAAATATCGGTCTGGAACTAACTTAAAATTTTAAATTGATGCTAGACAGATAGAGTACTCTGGGCAATCCATGTTGCTTGTGCGTCTTTCACTGGACTGTAGGGCATTGACCAAATAACGCTCTAGAAAAAAAGTTCCGTAGTCTCCAGATTAGTATTGAAAAATGACATTACATACTGATTAAGATGAAGTTGCTGATGGGAAAACACATTTTGTTCTCCAATTTTTATTAGCGCATTATTGAGATAATCGACTAATTAATAAGGCAAGTTCCTCAGTTCCATTCGTAGAAGGAATCACCGACAATAGCGATTTCACAGACACGAACATTACTTGCTAGATCGGTCTTTACAGCTATGCTATTAATATTTGTGAAGGCCTGTGGCTCACATCGGAATGTACTGTTGAAGGTATTCTTTTGAATGCATTTAACAAAAGCCATTCGCGCAGTCCTCCATTATTTACACAATAGTTGCGCTCAAATGCCTCACCAAAGTTTCTATTAAATTTTCAAATATCTGCGGTTTCACAGAAGCATTGTGACTGCATAAGTTGTCAAGTACTCTCAAGTTTGCGAACGAGGATATGACGGAGTGACATTGCAGCCACGTAATTTATTTTTGCACACGGTGAAAGTCCAGGTAGTTTGTACACTGCTAAAATGTACTTGGTCACGATATTATAAATAACCGTCATAATTAATTAATTTTCTCAATAAAACGCGCACATGGTATTAGGAGAACAAACACAAATTTCCGGGTTTAGTAATATTTAAATAATCATCATAAGGGATTGGTAAAGTACCGCTGATGGGACTACGGAAAATCACGATAAATGCCATTGCCCTACAGTCCACACTCCGTTTACGGACGACCGGCGATGATGATGGCGATATACTTAGGCTCCGGGTCGGGGATTGGAACAGGTGTTCTCCCAATTGCTAATAGGATACAAAAAAGGGGAAAAGATTTCGTGCAGTAAATTTGCTCAAACTATCGCAAGCAAATAAAAACGTGATACAAATTACGATCAAATTAATATTACCAATTGACAACACATAGCACTCCCAACAGCTAGCCGTGAAAGACCACTTTTTTTTTAAGTTAGCGGTCTAGGTATTAGTGTTGCTGTAGTACTATCACTTATTGATTAGCTGGCTTTGTACGTGAGCACTATGATAAAAAAGACAAAAGTAACTTTAAAAAAAATCTGCTTCAATATTATGTAATTCTGGCATGAAATTTACACCCTCACATAACATAACCATGCATAGAGGTTTGTTACCATAATAGGTTTATGCTATGTTTCTGGCTCACGCTAGTGTGCGTCTGTAGGTCAATCAAGTTCATGATATCGACTTTTTCCCAACGAATGTTTTTCATTATGTAAACTTTTTTAAACCTTACTCTGTCGAGGGTCGCTTTCAAACCATAATTTTCGCCTAATATTCTGACTTACTCCAAATTTTCGCAAAGTAGGAAAATGACATTTTTCGGGACCGTCCTCGTTCCCCATTTTTGTGCTCTTAGAATTGCAAGGGCTGGTATCCCCCATTTTACAAAACATCCTGAATTTCAGCCAAGTACTCAAATTGGCTCAGAACTAGCACAGTGTTGCCAGAGTTGCCAGTCTAGCGTTTTTAATGCCAAGACACTAAATTTGGCCGCTTTTTTAAAACTTCGTTTGGCGTTGAAGAATTCAAAGTGCACGCCAAACGTCTCTTTGGCATTTTTTGGCGTTTTACAATGGCATACCTGAAACCCCCTAAAAATCATTATGAAACCCAATTTTTAGTAAAATAGATGCCACAAAGGTCCGAAAGTATCGGCGCGCACGTACTTCACGTACAAATTCTGGCTGCGCGTAAACCGCGGCATCCAAATTTTCGGCCACTGCAGAGGATTCAAAGTTGTTATAAATTGATTACAATGTTATTTCTATAATAGCTAGGATATGCAACCCGTAAAATGCATCAAATTAAAATTTGGTGTTTTTTCACTGAATTTGGCGTGTAGAGAAAATCTGGCAACCCTTAATGGCTGAGCACGAACCGAAGACAAAAGGTGTGTTTGCTTGTTGTGCCTTCGGTGGGGGTGGGGGAATCCTCCGATAATTCGCCCCCTCCTTAACAATAACTATTTTGTTTAGGAGTCCGAGCTGCTCCATCCAAGGCTACCACTCGTAAGGGAAACCTATACTTCAGGGGATTTTAGCCAACCGTAAGTAGTAGGGGATACCTACGGTGGAAATGACATTCCGTACGGGTAAGTGGGGGGGGGGGTGATGATTTGTAGGGGGGTTGACAATTTTCAGAAAAATTCTTTAAAGCCACTGGCTAACATTTACCACAGTTAAAAATGTGAGCTACATGATTCCTCATGCTAGCAGTGTCGTTGATAAGGTCTAAAAATGAAGCCCTGAAAAAATTCTATTTCAGGATGATTATTTAGTGCTTTAAACAAGTGAAAACCGTAAGTTGACCGGATTCACCTGCCCATTTCCTCCCATAGACTTACTGTGTGTAGATCTAGGCTATTTTCTCCTCGCCCCGAGCATTAATTGTTTATTCATTCATATCTTGCCAGTGGCAGCATAAATTTCCAAACTTTTGTATTCTATTGAGTTTATTTGTCCATTCAAACACTACTATGTAGCTCAGATATCAAAGTTTGACAATTTTTAAAATTGAAGCTCCACAATGTTAGCCTATCACTTTAATTCCCAAAGGATTTCAAAAAATTCCCGTATTCGTCTGTTGACATTGTTTGGGAAAGTCCATTGTACATTTCCGTAGGTTATTTTGTAGGGGAAAACGTAACTTCGACGGGGGAAAATGGATTTTGTTGGGCAAAACATAGTAGTAGTTTCGTAGAGGAAAATTGGGCTTTTGGGGCGTAGGGGAAAAGTAGTGTCCGTAGGGGAAAATACGCACCCGGCGTAGGGGGAGTGGTAGCCCTAGCTTCATCCCCTTGACACTTACCTCCATATTGTTGCTGATGAGGTGGCAATGCTGATGGGATTGCTGGATACGCACGGATGTTCTGTGATATACCATAAGAAACAAATATACCTCGTGTCTTAAAGGCCCACTGTCACGACAGGATGAAAAACGCCCTATTTTGACCAAAATCAGAAAAAGGGTACACTGATGACACGCATTATTATTATTATTATTATTATTATTATTATTATCATTAGTGCAACGAAAACTGCCATGACAGTGTGGAAAAACACAACATGTGGTTTCCTCAAACAATTTGTACACTTTGGCACTGCAACCGTCCAAGTTCGTGAATATGTGCCTGTATTCCAAGACTAGTTTTCATCTTCTCTGTGGTTGAGTGGACCCTTGACAGTGGGCCTTTAATGATACGTTACATTGACACAATTATTGTATGCAGCAATGTTCTTCTTTACCCCAAGAATTTCTGACATATTAATGATCTGTACTCATTATTGGGGTGAAGAAATAACTGTATATCTCATTATTTTGTGCAAATATTCGAACATGAAATGTATTTTGTGCAAAATTAAGTAATAAGCAACTATTATCTGGGAAGTTTGTTAAAATTCATTTTACAAACTATTTTATATTAGACATATTCTAAAATACTTGATTCGTGAAAGAACCGAAACGAACATCCATACATTAGTTTAAAGTAGGCTGGATTATTGTTTATTTTGGGGGTTTACCAAGCAATCAACTAAACAAACTACAGAGAGTACAAAATGCATGTGCTAAATTCGTCTGTTATTCTCTTCGTTTCTCTCATTGTAGTCCGTTACTTAAATTGCATTTAAGACCCTGTTATTTTCAAAGCGATTCATGGCAAGTCACTAATATACATACAAGAATTTTTAGAACTGAAATGATGAAATCATCAAATCAAATGCACTACCGTCTCCGGAGTTTTTAAGATTACACACTAATGAAGCCTCCTCGGAAAATCAGAAGTAACCATTGATGATAGGGCATTTTTGCATGCTGCCCTCAAACTGTGGAATAATCTTCAATAAATTTGTAAGACAGTCACTTTCAGGAAAAGAAGTTAAGAACAGGTTTAAACTCATTTGTTCATTGGAAGTTAACCTGAATTATGTAGCCTTTTTTTACACGAAATATATGTATTGTAATGCGCAGTAGCGTATATTTTATTTTATCTGCGCAATATCAATGTTCTTTATTATTATTATCATTATCATTGAAAGGAGCTTTGAACCAGCACATATTGCATTGCAGCTGCAGTATATAAATTGATGGCAATGATGATGATGATGATGATGATGATGATGATGATGATGATGATGATGATGATGATGATGATAATGATGATGATAATGATATTATTATTATCATCATCATCTTGATTATTACTGTTATTGTTGTTGTTAACCTTAAATTAACTGGACCGAGGTAGTCGTTCATTTATACCCCCCTCCCAGTGCCAGAAGCATCATCTAACATTATTTAAAGAGAAATCATCCACAAAAAGTCTACTTCCACGTAGAATGATCATTCCTATCCATAATTAATCTATAGACAGGTTGATGTAATTGCTCCTTCACACAAACACAATGCTAGCCAAGAATGATTAAAAGCACACGATGTGCACATTGTGCCGCAATAAACAACACTGTTTTTTTTTCAGTAGATTTCCCCGACTCCTCTGTAAATTTGAGCTTTAATGATAGCCCAGTAATGACGTATTTCAATTTCGGAGCCCATTTTCTCCTGAAAGGAATGAAAAGAGATCGATCATCTTCGAAAACATATGTATAATGTTGTTGATGTATAAAAATGTACGGTCTAAAAACAGCCAGAGGCGTCGATCCTGGGGTGGCAAGAGGGGCAGTCGTCACCCCAATGAAAATATCGAGGGGCAAACATATCGATTTGCCCCGCTCCCCAATAAGTTTGACAACTTGAAAAAAAATCACGATATGCAATGGAAGGATATGTTTAAAAAGCAATGGAAAGCACTATAAAACCATTAAACTTAGCATGAAAATATTATTATACAAACAAAATTGTCTATTTTTCGGCGCGCTTTGCACGCAAAATATTGTATTGTAATTTGGCGAAAAATTTTGATTTTTTTTTTCAATCTTGCCTCCCCCCCCCCCCCTCCCCCTCAATCCGAAACATGGATTTACGCCCCTGAAAACAGCCACATGCTCTTTCAAATCCTCATCTGGCTTGTCAGCCGTTGTAATTAGCCAGCAAATCTCGCGAGATATAAACCGTAACCCATGCACTTCCGGTCAGAATTATCGTACTACGTGATGATGATGAAAATATGAATTGAACAACTCACATTCACCGTTGTGTTTTGAACGACCGCAGAGGGCGCACAACAAGGGCAAACTCCACTACAGCAGAAACTCGCCGCAACTATCGCGGTGACCGTCACACCCACTCCAGTAAGTGTCGACATGATAAAAACGGCTAACATGGCCGCAGTCTATGAGATTAAAAAGTCACACGTATGGAATTAGAAACAATATTTTGTTTATACGAAATAAATGAACGAAATCGAACAAAGAATAACTCACTGCTGATATTATTTACACACGATGCAAGGAATATTATAATATACTACGGTTACAATTTTTTTATATCGGTAAAAGATGGACCCTCTCGACTTGATAGTGAGTGATGCATACTTGCATGTGATATTCCGATGGCCGGTGGTACTGAAAGAGGCCTCGATTCTGGGGTTGAGGTGGGAGCAGCCGCCCCCACCCCCCCATGAAAATATTGGGGAAAGCATTTTGTTTAGCACCCCTCCCCTAAGAAATAATTCAACAGCTTGAAAAATTCATAAACCGTAATAATGTTTAAAAGCAGTGCAAGGCATTACAGAACCATTAAACTTAAAGGCATTGTATAACAATATTTCCAGTTTACAAAATCTGAGCTACATGATTTCCCCATGCTACCAGTGTCTCTGATATGGTCTAAAAATGAAGTCCTGAAAAAAATGCAGTTTAAAATGATCATTAAGTGCTTTAAAAAAAGTGAAAATCATTGAGAGACCATTCCATCTTTCCCCCATAGATTGCTGTATTGCAGAATTTCCTATCGGCCGAAAATAATTCATGTGGCAATTTATGTCTGTACATATTGTACTTGTGACAACAAAACTGTCCAAACTTTTGTGTTCTTGGGTGTTTATTTGTCCATTCAAACACTGCCAGATATGTCATATAGACAAGTTCCACTTTTTTTTTTAAAATGGGTCTTCCACAGTGTTATATAGCGTCTTTAAACATGAAAACACTACAAATTTCAATTTTGCAGTGCGTGTCGTGCGCAAAAATTTTATATTACAAGTTTGGGCACGGATCACGCTGATTTTTTTTTATGTTCTTAATTTTGCCCCCCCCCCTCTTATCTGAAAAATTAATTGACAACCCTAGATAATAAAAGAGTTAAGAGAACAAATTATTGTTAATTCATTGCACTTACCTCGTATCCAGAGGCTTCGATACCGTCCAATACGGCCATTAAACCTCCACAGCAAGACGTTAGTATTGACATCACCATGTACGTCATGATCTGTGTCAAAGTAAATCAAACACGCCAAGACTGTGATTTGGGGAGGGGGAACACCCTTGTACAATCAGCATTAATTTTTAAGTTTTCTTCCATGCAGGCCGAGTGGTAATGAGTAATAATATGGGTGGCGATCGGGGGGGGGGGGTACGAGGGACGTGTCCCCTGGATTTTTTTCTGGGGGAATCGTCCCCCTCGATTTTAAAACAATTATTTTTCGTTCAGTTTTGTTAGCATTTGTGATGGATTTTGTTATCAGCGAACCTATTGAACGGATAGATATGACGAAAATAGGTTATTAAACCTTATTAATGTAGGGGAGGGGTTTCAAAGTCAGTTTTTCCACTTTTTCACTATGCTTCTTTTTTCTATGCTTAAATTAAATTCAGTGGTGTACAGAAGAAAATGCCACCAGAAAAAAAAAAAAACATTTAGCAAAGTATACGAGAAAGAAAGTCAGTTTCAGTACTTATAGTAACCGTTAAAATTTGATTTGAATAAGTGCCCCCTAGAGACAAAAATCTCCAGTAAAGAACACGCACTAAACCGACAATTGTCTTTTTTTCTTTACGCCCATTTTTTTCAAATTCTAGGCAATTTCTGATCTTCAGATTTCATAGGCATGTCCTTTATACATAGCCTAAGGGCATGAGTTATATTTTGTTGTGTTGCGGGAGGGGTGCGAATGAGATTCCCTGTCTTTAAGATTGATTGATTGATTAATTGATTGATTGATTGATTGATTGATTGATTGATTGATTGATTGATTGATTGATTGATTCATTCATTCATTCATTCTATTTCATTTCCATCGTAACTATAAAAGAAATACAAACACGGGTACACAAAATTAAATACAAACATAAATCGATGCATGTAAGCGATTACACGTAATTAGAAACAAAAATAATTGAGTTTAACGAAAACAAGGTATACATGCATGTACACTTTATAATCATTTTAACATAAACAAAGTTGATACGAGACAAAAAAAATATAAGTAAACGAGTAAATAAGATTAATGGAAATGGAGGGTCCTCTAAAAAGATTCGCTTGGATTTTGAAGAACCCTCGAAAAAAAAAGGGTTTGTAATAAAGTAGGAATATAATTTGTCTACAATGAAAAAAATAGAAACAAGTACAAAAAAAGAGAAGTGTACACTATAACAGTCTCCGTGCAAGGGGGTAACATTTAACAAGGTGTTATGTTAAATTGGTACTTCTAGCTTTCTTTTGTTTAGTTTTCTTTTTTAAAGGAAAAATTGTTACGTAAAATTATTATGTAAGTCGGTCACTTGAGGTGAGTATGAAATGGATGACTTACCATGCATCTGTCGGCAAGATAATCTCCTGATTTGATCCCAACCACACCTGTAGGAATGTAAAACTGTTGTTGATGTAAATTATAGCGTACATCAATTGAAACAAGTGTAAAAGAAAAGTTAGTGACGATTAAGTAAAGTACGACATAAAGATAAGATTCAGTACTTGCAAAACAACTACATTTTAATATCAACTGTTTTCAAACCATCTCCGAACAGATGATATTCTAAAAATGTCACTCTACTACAGAAGAGTAGTGTTATAAAACATCTACACAAATCATCATGTTGACAGATACTAACGCAGAAATCAATATGTGGTTCAATGTTCATTTTTAATATTACAACAAAAGGGGACGGTGATGGAAAATTCACCTGTTTAAACTGCCATTCCTATAATTATTTATTGCATTTGATGTGAAGTATTCCCATATTATATTGCAAATGTAACGTAGGACTGTTATTTGTCACTTAAGATTAGTTCCCTTTAATTGAGTTTGGTATTTAGTTTATATATACTAGTTTGCCATGTTGTCAGCTATTTTGGTTACCATCCATCACCTCATTCCTCATGCCATGTCATCTGTCACCCTCACTCCATGATTTCCATATTCATCCAGGTGTGTAAGATTTATTTAGTTTCCGTCTCTAATATGCCTTCACATGAAAACCAGCGAAATGGGGAAGTCTGATGAGAGATTTTTCCACTTCAACCAGTGCTCCAGTTTATCCTTAACTGTAAACTGGCACGAAGTCTAGACCTTATTTGTGACTTTGGTACCGTGAGAAGTAGACAGATTATTGAACTTTCTGAATACAAACGTTCACTCGAAAGATGACTTTATCTATCTATCGCAGTATACAGAAAGCCCACGTACACTGATTGATACTTAGATTTTAAATCGATTCATTTTCTCAGCACAAAAGTTGGAGTTAGTGCTTTCAATGTGACATCAGACAATGACGTCCTACAAACTAACACATTGATAGGGCACACCTTCAAGAATATGGTTATCCTGTTCGGAATCGAAAATTTACTTTATTTATTTATTTATTTATTTATTTATTTATTTATTTATTTATTTATTTATTTATTTATTTATCTATTTATTTATTTAGTTAGTTAGTTAGTTATTCATGTATGTATTTATTTATTCATGTATGTATGTATTTTTTTTATTTATTTATTTGTTCATTTATTCATTTATTTATTATTTATTTATTTATTTATTTGTTCATTTATTTATTTATTTATTATTTATTTATTTATTTATTTATTTATTTATTTATTTATTCATTCATTTATTTATTTATTCATTTATTTACTTATTGAGCCATTTACGCATCGTGTAACCTCATCAGTAGTTAAATACTATTATTCTCGTGAGTTCTGCATCATCGAGATAACATAAAACATTTAAATACAGTATGACACAAAACAAAAACGAAAAACCGTATCATTTAAAAAAACATTATGTTCCTCAAAGAATAATAATATAATATAACCTTAAAAGATACGATTTGGCCCTTTCGGTATAGCCAGTTAACTTCCATTTTCGTTTTTATGAAGTGAAATTATTACCATTTTTGTTTATTTTTTATGTTATGTTATGCTGAGTACAGCATAACAACTAAGTCCCCAAACTAAAAAAAACCTTCACCAATCAGAAAGTAGTGCTATTTTTGTGAAATGCATCGCATCCTGGTTGCGTGTCTTGTAAAGCAGGGGTATTGATGGTGCAATTACAAGCCCACATACTGTGAGAAAAACAAAATCATCCCCAAAACAAACTATCTATTAGCTTATATGTATTATGTGCAAGGTAATGTGTGCTGATTGTGAGAGGTATGGAGAAACAGAAAGATCGGTTACGGACAGATCAAAGGAACAGACTCAATAATCCTAGATTTTCAATCATTGCTGTACATGTACATGCCTTTGTAGTCCAGTCAAAATAGTCCATGTACCCACCACAAATTGCAAAAGAATTGATTTTGCTGCAGTTCAATTTAGTAAGGTCCACTAAACACCATACTAAAAATCCCCCAAAATCCCAGCATGGGAAAGTAATCTAATTTGCATAATATGCAAATTAGCTTTACTTGTACAATAAAATTCATATTTTTACCAAATTTTGAACCTAAATTTGCAGAATAAAAGAAATTGACTGTGAAAATACATGCTCTTATAGCCAGGGAACACGATAAGCTTACTTCTAAATAAATATGAGTAATTAAATTAGCATGCTATGCAAATTAACTGCCGCCATTACACAAAATTCAAATTTTCACTATGCCATTGCAAATAAGGTACCCTATGGAAACAATCCAGAGTCTGAAGCCAGGTTTTCCTGGTCAGTGAACACGAAAGATGTCTTTGCAGGTACACCCGGTCAATATCTGCATAATATTCAAATTAGTTTCGGCACTTGATAAAGTCTAAATTGCACATTTTATGCATGTGGGTAACAAATCAGTTGGCAGTGATCTTTGCATCGGTGTTGTCAATGTAAGTTGTTAATTATATTATTGGCTTCTTATAAAAAGAAAGTCAGTTCAGTTACATGA
>JZLH01S0619357.1:0-14184 GCA_001188425.1 Eucidaris tribuloides
TGATTCCCCGTTCTACCAGTGTCTCTGATAAGGTCTATAAAGGAAGCCCTGAAATAATGCAGTTCAAACGAGCATTAAGTGTTTTTAAAAAGTGAAAATCATTGAGCGACCATTCCACTTTCCCTCCATAGACTTGTGTATTGCACAATTTTTATCAGCTGAGAATAATTCATGTGCCGATTTCAATCTGTACATATTTTGCTAATGACTGCATAACTGTCCAAAGTTTTGTGTTCTAGAGTGTTTATTTGTCCATTGAAACACTGTCAGATATGTCAGACAGCAAAGTTTGACAATGTTTTTAAACCGGACTTCCACAATGTTAGATAGTGTCTTTAACATTTCACAGAACGACTAGCAACATACGACATCGACTGATTTTCGTTACTCCAGATACATTTGCATCTTTTATGTTTGCCGCTCCCATTTAACAGTACAGTTCCCCATACTCAGTGGCTTTGAAGTTGTCAAGAAACTTATTAATGAAAGCTCCAAGGGTACACGCAATATCCTTTATTTGAATTTGAATTAGTTTTTTACCTTTGTCTCAGAAATCCACATGTGACATGAAGTAATACAACATACATGTACATCGACAAATTGAAGGATAATGTCATGATTGGGAACACTTGAAAATGTCTCAAGAATCAAATGACTTTGGACATATACCAGTGTATAAACTACTTGGAGTGTAGATCATTGCTGGGAGGATTTGTCTTGAATGTTTTTATTTCATTAGAATCAAGCATGAACATACGAGTATTGAATTTCACTCGGGTCCGATAGAAATTGATGGCAGAGAAAGTTGCATACACATTTGCCTATCACAACGGATAGTGATGGTAGTCCTTTTAAAATGAGTTGACATTTGACCACAGAATTTTCACACCAGAATTCGTGCATAGTTTACTTCATTCTAGAATAGTTTTACCCCACGTTCAGGACTGCCGCCAATCATGCTACCTTTAATGTACCGTACTATTCACAAAAAAAACAAGGGTACTCTGATTATTGACATTGTTCATTTTTCAACTTATAGAATACAATCTTGCACGTACTCTTAATATCTGAACTATTACATGTATATATCATCGTAACAAAAGCGGTGGAACCTAAATTAAGAGCAAGATTGTGATACATGAAGCTATACTTTACAAACGATTGATCACTTGCTGCTGTTTTGACATCTAAATTGGTCATATTTTCACCTTGATAAATAATTGATAGCACCTCGTTTGATATGTTTACGTGTTAACAATGTTTGACTTTAAATATACCATATTTTTTATGAAGTTGTATTTTTGGATCAATCAATCGACTGATGATCGATTGAAAACATAAGTCATAAACCATATAAAATGCAGGACGAAAACAAAAATAACTGAAGAATTAGTTGTAGCAGTAGTTAAAATGTTCATATAAAAATGAGAGTATTGCATAATATAAACAAAATATGGTTGCTGTATTACTTTTTATTTTCATCATCTACACGTTATCGTCGTCCTTGTGATTCTGAACTTTCGGTGACGCGTAATAGCCATTAATTACAGACAATGATGTCGTATTATTAGTCAAGGATTATCTTAAATACTTGGCCTTATAACAAATTACGAATTAATGACCTGCCCCCCCCCCTTACCCCACAGAGGGTAAAATACAATGTATTAAAACTTAAATAGAGATTCTAATCATTGTGGATGGAAAATCTCAGATTTAATGAGACGTAATACGAGCAAATGAATTAATGAATAACATGGATAGAAATCCGATTGTACGTATATACAAGGGGGACAAAGCCGAGTAGAATAACGTCATGTTGTTGCTAGGCAACGCAGTCTTTGGGGCGACGGATACGAATAAACCGCGGGTTGGAATTATTCGTGTATGTAGTTAATATTCAGCGTATAAGCCCAAGAATAATTACCGGAGTATTACTCGAAAATGACTTTTATGTAGCACCTGCAACATACAACGTAACTCATTTGAAAAAGATAAATAAATCCGTGCTCCGCGCTGTGTAATATAAGTGATATCCGTTCATCCCCAGGCCTTACCCGGGGTCTCTCGATCTGTCTGTCTCTATCTATCTATCAATCCATCTTTCAATCTATCTATCTATCTTTCTGTCTCTATCCCTCCGTTTATGCTGTCATTGACCTCGCGTGAGCCAATACTGGAGTAAAAGTTTAATGCGGTTTATTCACGATTTATATAAAAGGATTAAACAAATTTTCTTATAATTTGTTGCAAGTGCTATATAATTTGTCGTAATTAATCTTGTTACGATCGGGCATGGCAGTGGTTCAGCTTTAAAGGATAAATCTAAGAGCCTAGGTCAAATGGCGCCTATTCAGTCCTCCGTCGTATAATTCAAATCGATTCAAGGTACAGTACTTTGCAAAGTACCGCGCGATGTTGACTCGAACTAGTGTAAAGTAATCCATGTAAACCCGAGAATCTTTGAAATATCGTATCCATCTTCATGCGTTTTCACTTCAGCTGTCGGGAAACACAACTGTTCCGTCGAAAACCGTTTTCTTCCCCCACGATGTAAATTAAAACCACGGTGAGAGACAGATTGATACACAATTTACAAATACGAGATTTTATTACGACTCTCAAAATCGTCACATATTCACCCTTTAATCAGGGAAGGCAAATTGAAAGGGGTCAGATGTAGAGTCATATAGTTACGTGCATGCAGAAAGGTTTGACTGTCAATTTTTCTTCATATTCCTCTTACCATCTTCCCCTCGAAACGAGACTTGTGTCATTATAATCAGGACGTAGTAGGGGTAGTTTATTTAGAGAGTCAGTCACACAGTGACCCCTCGTTCAAACTGTCTATCATCGTGAAGTCATAAATAATAGCCAGAAAGGTTAGACTGTCGACTTATTTTCTTCTTCTTACTCGTTTTCACCAAACTGAGATTGTGACATTATAATTAGGACGTAGGGGTAGTTTATTTCGAAAGGCATTATCAGAGTGACCCTCACTCAAAATGTCTCTCATCATTAACCGGGTTTTTAACGTCGGGTGGGTCACGTGACCAGAGGGCACTTTGATCAATAACAAACAATCACTAGAAATACGCGGCAGCTTCAATGCGCGCGGTCATGGTATTCTAGTGTCATTCAGTAGCCTACAGTGTGAGTTTTGTGTGAGTAAATTACGTATGTACCCCAACTTACTCTTTCAACTTTGAGATACGATTCGAAATTAACATTTGTAAATATAAATAGAAATATTGTATATTATTGTATATTAATTATTATTATTGTTGAAATCGGTCCCAGATAGGTTACCCGGTGGACATTCATAATTCGTGTTGGACCATCGACACCTTGGATCATTGAACCTTTTTTTTTCGAAATATTATGATCCGGTATGGATCATTCACCCCTGCTCATGCTGCTGGAAAGAACACAGTGTCCCGCAATATGTTTACAGTGTGTTCACACAGCCGGCTATGAGAAAACGCCCGAATTTAACAGTGTGAAGATAATTTCACACTGTGATGACGTTTTCACAGAGTGCTCACATATAGTGATGTTCTGTTCCACACAGTGAATTGATGATTCACAATGTTAAAACGCTCGAATTTAACACTGTGAAGAGATTTCACTCTGTGTTCACACTGTGTTACACATTGTGTTTCACACTGTGGGACACTGTGTTCACACTGTGTTTCACATTGTGTTTCACACTGTGGGACACTGTGTCCACACTGTGTTTCACATTGTGTTTCACACTGTGGGACACTGTGTTCACACTGTGTTTCACATTGTGTTTCACACTGTGGGACACTGTGTTCACACTGTGTTTCACATTGTGTTTCACACCGTGGGACACTGTGTTCTTTCCAGCAGGGATACGACGGATTACTTTTTGGCAGTCACTTAACTGAGAGCAATTACTTTTAGGAGGTATTGATGGGTTGAGAGGAGGGGGTATTACAGTCTTTCGGTCATTATGGTCCAAAAAGCAAGTAGCATGACTACGAGCCTCTTCAAAGTCACGAATTATTTCCTAAGATTTTTGACAGGTCACGAGACTGGATGAGTTAGCCACCATTTTACCACTGTTAATTTTATGACTATGAGAAGATTATTCGTATGATATCACATTCGTTGTTAGAGGTCAACTGGAGTACTGGTTGGTGAGGGAATATCTTTCTTCAGAGTTCCGCAATTTCGTTGGTGTCCAGGTGAAAGGATATTATAAACACAACAAAAAAGTAACTACCCCCTTTTTCAACATATCATAACGTTTTAACGAAACAAGTTTGTGCAAAATAATTGGGCAAGACTGTTCCTACACTCATTGACTAACTTCTGTCTAAAAATGGGATTAATCCGTCAAGCCATGCATGAGTGAGCATGCATTAAAGGCAAAAATGCCCCTTTTCAAAAGTCACAGGAGTCATCTCTTATGCCAGAATAATTGTAAATAATGGTATTTTTTGCTTTATTTATAAAGTGTGCTCACTGAACCCTGACATGGTTACAACCTCTTATGTTCGTACAACATGTAAATATACATTTTGCTGAAAAATATCGGATTTCAATTTTTTCAATGAACTTAATGGATTTTATCCCTTCAAAATTGAGGAAGAATGGCATTTTTTTTTAATTGAGCTCACTGAAGCATAAAATATGCGAAAAGTGCCAAAAGAGGTGTCAGGGGGACACACGATAGGTGATTAACATAAATAGCGCTTAATCATTCAACAGAAACAGAATTTGTCAAAATCCTGCATCACAAATAGGCTACCTCAAAATGACCCTTGTGGCTTTTCAAAAGTGACATTTTTGCCTTTAATACGTGCTCACTCATGCATAAACACCCTTGCCAAATTATTAAAAAGTTATGGTATTTTGAAAAAGGGGGTAGTTACTTTTTTGTTGTGTTTATTTGTATTACTCTTCAATAATAATAAAGAGTTGTAGGATTGGCATTTTAAACTGGTTACTTTTCCTTTGCTGGCCCTAGCGTGGTAATAATTACAATCAATGTTATCCTATACATAGATTTCTGTATTAGTACTTTGTAAGCACGATAATTTGTGTATAGGTTCTGGTAAAGACGAAGTGTTCTGTTGTTTTCAACTCTATCTCTTATGTACAAGAGTGACATTTTCAGAATACCATCTGTTCATAGATGGCTTGAAAACAGTTGATATTAAATTTTGTGTTATTCTGTAAGAATTAAATCTTATCTTACCCCGTTGGAGACTAAGTACAAGTTAACTCGTGTTGAGGGTCTATGGAAAATACGTGTTACAGTAAAATCAAATCGTCTCCAATGGGTTAATTTCATTACGATGATTTGGTGTCATCAACCGATAACCTACCAAAGTTGCATGTATAGGATCGACACACGTGCGATAAAAACGACCATGCTTGCTGATTTGTGTAGGTTTATTCGACTGTCGAGCAGCATTCGCTGCACATTCGCGTGAAAAGAGCGTATATTTGCAGAAGCTCTATATTGAAGTGTACGGTGTACTACTGATTCAAGCGATGGGAGAGTCGAAATGCCAGAACGCGAATTTGAAATGCACAGATACGCAGAAATATCGAATGGAAATCGAACCCTCCAAAATGAGACGAAAATGAGGTAATGGACCCAGAAGATTCCTTCTACTCAGTCGATTGGGAGTGGGTCCACATTTGGTTCCGAAAGGAGGTCAGATGACACAATCATAAACCCGGGCATAGAGGAACGTTATGCGCGACGACGTCAGGCATTCGTTTGGTCTACTTCAAAAATCCGTGGAAACAACTCGAGAAAGAGCACAATGCACTTAGCAAAAAGTGCATTTCTCTCTGCAAAAAATGATGTCAAAGAGGGTTTGACATTTAAATGAAGACAACCTTCCCCTACGAAGATGCTTTCCTCTCGTATACATCTTTCTTATTATCAGTTTCCGATGGGAATTTTGATCGCGAGATTTACATATACCCTTGCCATCTTTTCAATCTCTTGCAGCTCTTCAATAATGCTTGCTACCACAGAATATCAATAAGAAACTGATGTTTGCTGGAGAATGTTAGGGGTACGAACGATTTGGAAGTATTCGGTACCCGTGACATTGACTTTCTAATTCCAAGTTTGAAAAATAACAACGTGCATCAACACTCTTCCTGGTGAAACAATAGTGTAGTAGTAGAAGTAGCAGTAATAGTAGTAGTAGTAGTAGTAGTAGTAGTAGTAGTAATAGAAGTATTCATAGTAGCCTAGTAGTAGTAGTGAAACTGTAAGAGTAGTATGTGTTGTAGTAACCTAGTAGTAGTAGTAGTAGTAGTAGTAGTAGTAGTAGTAGTAGTAGTAGTAAAAGAACAAGTAGTAGTCTAGTAGTAGTAGTAGTAGTAGTAGTAGTAATAGTAGTAGTAGTAGTAGTAGTAGTAGTAACCTAGTAGTAGTAGTAGTAGTAGTAGTAGTAGTAACAGAAGAAGTAGAAGTAGTAGTAGTAGTAGTAGCAGTAGAACTGTAATAGTAGTATGTGTAGTAGTAACTAGTAGTAGTAGTAGTAGTAGTAGTAGTAGTAGTAGTAGTAACCTAGTAGTAGTAGTAGTAGTACATGTAGTTGTAGTAGTAGTAGTAGTAGTAGTAGTAGTAGTACTACTACTACTACTACTACTACTTGTTTTTGTTGTTGAAGCAGTAGTAGTAGTAGCATTAACAGTAGCAGCAGTAGTAATAGTAGTTGTATGACTAGTAGTAGCCTGGCAGTAATAGAGTACTAATATTAGTATGACTGAGACTGAAAACAGTAAAATGATGATTATGTACAATTGCAACGTTTTCTGTCTAAGCCTAATTATGCGATATTTCGTCCGAATTGTGTGTTGAATGGATCAATCGATCGCAAATTCCTTTATTTTTTGTACCTTTGGAACATGAAGTTTTTCTTTTCTGTAAATACCTAGTTGATTGTCAAGTTTACAAATTTATCAAATAGTTAAAATGGAAACAAAATTGTATCACAGAATGGCGTTGTTGTCCGTTACTTTATAGAACGTTTTATTGTATTTCTTTACATAACTTTGTATTCATTAATACGTTTAGTTGTAATGCAGCATCAATTTACTCTGACGTACTAAACAAAACAAAGATCATGAAATCATATTTCTAATGGAGGCAATGAATACAATTGCTCATTCATTGACTAAATGGATATTCGGTATCCTCAATAACCATTACATGATAAAACTTTTTATTATCTAGTCATGAATATATTCTAATTTGCGTATAGGTCACTGTATTTGTTGATTTATGAATAAATGACTTATTAAATCCACGTATCTTGAAAAGGTTATTTCCATTTTGTCAATATTATCTATAAACAATTGTGGGCAATTGTATTAAGTTTAATGGACCTTTAAATCACATAAATTTGTTTGTTTGTTTTTGTAACTTCAATTTCTTAAAATAAACCATTCCACAAACATTGATGATCGCCATAACAAACATACTATGTATAATATAACTAGGTTATGTAAGACATAAAAAGTTGAAAAAACATATTCATTTCAAATGGGCTCGTTAGGAAGCACGTACAATATATACTTGTTTATTATTAATCTATACCTACATAGCTTGATTACAAAATATTCAATTCACAGTAGCACGTTTATAAATTATCGTTTATAGTTGTTTGGCAATATTACTGTATCGAGTCGAAAATTGGAAATCAGCCCCGAGCCAAGCGGGGCTCTGGAGCGACACAAAGTGTTAACGGTGTCATGATGATGTGTATGAAATTGATGACAAATGAGAGTGTTGGTTTAACAGACGTGTTATATTGACCGTTGATATAAGCGCGGGAAAGTGTTCGAAGAATAGGAGGAGCCGACGGGCATTCGTTTTGCTAATAATGGAGAAGCAATTAGGAAAAACCAATAGAGAAACCGCACACATATACGACTGCGCGGGAAAAGCCATGGATGTTAATCTGCGCTACAAGACAAGATGGATAGCCGGACGGGAGCTTTGAAGAAGCTTTGAAGAATCGTTTAAAACAGGAAACGACACATCCTGGGGTGGCAAACTGGTCTGGGAGAAGACATCGGAAAGAGATGGGAAAACGTATTGTAGTCCTCACATTGTCATGAATCAGAGTTAATGGAGAAAACCAATAGATGAGAGTGGCTCTTTCAGTATAGCCGCTGTAAAGAGTAATGACGTCTGTTTCTACTTTTTAAGTCATAGATCACTTGTCTATTTTATACGAATACACAGTGAAAGCGTGTTAAGCAATGGAACATTAGAGATAACAAAGATGACAACGTGATAACAAGTGATAACAAAGATGATTTACAAAATTTATGTCTGGATTATGTTGATACTCAGTGTTTAGATCTTGGAAACTGATGTTTAATGATTTGACACACGCCGTTTAGCCTCTGTACATGACTGTTAACAAATACGAAGAATGTGTTTAAAAAGTGTTTACCCGCTAGACACAGTTTTCACAATGTGCTATAACTGACGCGATTGTGATATTAACGTTTATGATAGCCGTTCCCCTCCTATCTGTATATGTTTCATTTTCTTTCCCCAAAAAATCGGTTCATCAAAGTAAACAATGTGCTAAAGCAATTAAGGAAATCTATGCAGCAATTGACCAGAATTTAATTATATGATTTGCTTCGTTTCGGTTTTCTTAAATTTGATTAGAACTTGTCAACATGTTCGAACAGTCTGATAATTTCCCCATTGTTTTAATGCATTAGATTCAAATCAGATAACATCACTCCAAAATGTTAATGTTATGGAAACACCATAATTGTGTCATTAATTGTGTCATCAAAGCAAATCCTAAATAAACAGCTGGAATACATACACACAGTCGACACACGTTGATATGCACAAATATATATCAGTGAGTGTGCGTCTTGTGTATAATTATGTCTTTTATTATCAAGATTAAGTTAATCGTTATGTTCTTCGATTAATATGTTGCTTACTTTTCTATCAAATATTTACGTTTAGTATACTCTGTATATTACGTAATACATGTCAATTGATTACTATTTTCTTCAATTATTCATTTTATTATCCAAGCAATCACGAATGGTAAATTGTTATAATACTACTCATTTTGTCATTTGAATGGAAGAAGTAAATATATTTCGAATTTTGAATACTATTTTAATCTGGTAGAAGAATGAAGAGTTGTACATTATACCAATAAGGAAATACGTAGATCGTTAACTCGCATACTACAACAAAGTAACGTTCATTAAATGATAGGCTCTCGCAATTAACAATAGTGATAAATGCACATAACGTAAAGTTATTTCCCAATCATGCTTAGCGGGTGAAATATATCCTACAAACCTCATCCAAATGAATTAGAAAAAAAAAATCCAGTGCAGCTCTCCCACTTGTCTTAATGACGTAAGATGGCATGACCTACACGTACATCATTTTGAAGACTGCCGTACGATTAGGGTTAATGGCGTAGTGGTTATACGCTCGCTCCCTCCGCGCAAGCCATTTCCCGCCATGTGTATCTTAGATGATCAGATCGTTTTTAGATCCAGGTTAATTCGAATTGACTCATGATACAGTTAACTACGTCGAGACAACCTTAATGCCTACCAATCTGGGCTCGGACCATTTACGGAAGATAAAAATTGAAATGGGCATATTAATTGCGGTCGGGTAAGTAGACCGAACATTTATCAGACACATTAGTCTAATGCAGGGCATTCTGTAATTACATGCGAATTCTATATATTCAGATTTGTCTCAATACGGTATCCTTATTTTTTTTGTCCCGGTCCCTTTGCGTGTCAGGGGCTCCCTTCACTCGCCCATCCATTCAGCAGCTGCGCATCACACAGACCATAACAATTAAATTAATCGAAAAATCTGCAAGGATGTAATGTAATTTATTACAGGACAGTTCCCTTGTCATTCGTACCGCTCTTCGACACAGACAAGGACAAAACCGATGATCAACACTTCCTTGACGTTGCCTGAATTGTGCGGCAATCTTGTCTTGGCGAACATGCCATTCTTTTGCAGGAGCAGTATATTCTTAATTTGAATTGCGAGTCGTTTTAGGATAAACCTGGCAACGGAACCAATTCAAAGCATACAATTCATTATCATCAATAAGCATGTATTTGGACGATTTCATAATTTTCACAATGATATTATAAATTTCTTCTAGAAATCTTTGTTTTCTTGTATGCTAGCTGTATACACACAAAATTACAGAGATATTATAAAGATAAATACACATAAATGTATATCCACTGTACAGATAGATAGACTGATATATATAGAAAGGTAGATACATACATACATACATACATACATACATACATACATACATACATACATACATGTAGATTCATAGGTAGATAGACATAGCTATATAATTAGATAGAGAGAGAGAGAGATAGACAGATAGATAGATAGATAGATAGATAGATAGATAGAAAACTAGAGATAGACAGATAGGAAGATAGACATATAGATACACACAGAGAGACAGAAAGACAACCAAATCAATAGAAACGAATTGATATGACCAGTCAAAATAAAGAATTGTCTCGTTCAAAATTCCATGAGATAAGAAAAATGCCATGGAAGACAATGTATGATCGATCTCTCTCTATCTAATCCACAAGTAGATATGTTAAAAACAAAAGAGGACAGCTTTGCGCTTTGTTATTTAGAAAAAAGTAACATTTTACAATCCACACTTAACCCTTTTGTCCATTCTAGTGATCACTGAAGCAACTTCAAAAATGAGTGAAAACACACAATTCCCTCTAAAGTCACTTTAAATTTACTTTAAAAATATCACTCATTAAAGAGAATGTACTTTTTTTTATTAATTATTAGAGAGTGTATTGTTTGTATGAGTAGTGTTCATCTCTCATTCTGTGTATTTCCCTTCATTTTGCTTTAATCCATGTGAACACGTTCATATCTACGTTAGATATGCACTATGATCGATTATAGACCGACTATCAATTAGATTCCAATTCCCTGTTTTATTCATGTGGTGACTTTGAAATATATGGTACATAATTGAGCAGGCTTTTGAAACGTTTGTGTATCTTTTCAATATTTTTAACATTTCAGTAAAAAAAAGTCCTAAGATAAGTAAACCTTCGAGTCCTTCAAAACATCATTTAACTTTGTGAAGATTCAATAAAATGTCAAACTTGACTGTCTGACCTACATGATAGTACTTGAATGGACCAATAAACACCCTAGAATACAAAGATATACTGCCACTTTGAGTATGATATGGATAAAATCACATGTGGTTTAAGCATTGTAATATAACAATCTTTATGGGGAAACGAGTAAAATTAGCCACTCGCAGAATTACTCTTTTCTAAATCACTAACTGTCCGAACATAAGTATAATTGTATAAACATTTCGGTTGTCCAGATTTTTTTTTTAACTGCAAACATTGTTAAATGATGCCTTCAAAGTACAGTTACCACAACTCCACATTTACACTCATGTCATGTCATCTGTAAAATAAATAAAAGTTTCATCTTTCAGCTTACGTCATCAACGTAATAAATCAAGGAGGTGAAGGTCGTACGAATAACACGATACATTTTCTTACATTTCTAAAACAATAGGACACAAGGTCAAAATACCCGTGGAAGTTTTGCGCACTGTTCTGTATTTATGCTTCAGCAACCCACGACTGGAACGTGCTGCATACTAATTGCATATAGCAGAGTCATCGGCCTGTGGTCTCAAAATAAACTCATGTTTACGAATCCTACCAGCATTTTTGTCATATTTTCTGCACTTATGAAATAGATATAATTGTAGGTATGTTTCGTGTTCTGTAATTCGGTAACCAAATGTTATCTATTCAGCTTTGTTTCATCAAATAATTCTTATTTGCACGTGAGCTACACTGGATCTCTCCCACCTTCATCCCTACCAGGAACAAAACCATAACATGCATTTGTATTTCCAAACAGACGATACATTAACCTACATTTTAAATAAACCACACTTCCTTCTTGCAACGGAATGGTAAAACACATTGAATTTAATAACTCCTAGTCCCCGCATTTAACTAATACATATATCTGTCATTAAACCGAAGCATCAAACGACCTGTCGCGCGCTCGGAACTTTAAGATGCCATCATTTGACGATGCATGTCCTCCGATGATCGATTGATATGTATGCGGCATTCCCATGATCGGGTTATCGCGATAAGCCTGGGCCATTGCCTATCCGATAAGTGACAGTGTCATTGCTGTTGACAGCGCCCCAGTGGGGGTGGGGGTGAGGTTGGGAGTGGGGAGATTGGGATTTGTCGCTATTTCTAGAAATTCTTTTTCTTCTAACCCCCGGTCCCCGGTAATACTCACTTTCGTTTTTGCTACTTTCAATATAACCATAATAAACTAATACAGTTTACTTCTTTAAAATGAGAAAGGTTTGAATGTAAGACCAATTTTTAACTTTAACTATTTGCATGCTGAATTAATTCTGAGGGGATAATGACAGTTGCTATGTTTATATTTTCTTTCAATCTTGCTTTCCTTATTGCACTATTGATACTGGTAATTAAAGATGTTGCTTAAGCATTATTTCCATTTCTTAGCTTTTCTGGTACGAATGTGACAGAGAAAACTAATTGCTGAATTTAATCGTACAAATGTGCAAAATTGCAACATTCGCCTGCAAAGGGTTAAACATCATTACTTATTGATACACATCGTAAGAAATAATTGTATTTTTGTTTTTATGATTATCATAACATGTTTTACTAGCTGCAGTATCAACATCATCATCATCATAATCGTAATGAAATAACTTTAATCATTGATTCATTCATTACCCGTATCATTATAGATTTCTACATCATGTTCTCGTTATTTTGCTTACAAAATGGCTAGATGATTACTGCACATGTCAGCTCCCCCACAAGTGTGTTGAATGCATCCACCCCATCCCATCCCCACCCCCGCTGTCTACCCCTCTGAGTAATACTGGTGAAGGAGGCAAATGAGTGTCTTTAAGTCAGCCAGTGGATTACGGGGGTTTGATCTGGAGGGGGAAGGGAAAAAGATGCCCGCGCCGCCCCCGCGTATGTCGTTTACAAGTAGATCGGTTACGCCGTCGCGTTAAACGGCCATCTGCCCTCGACATTGATGGATATACCTCAACCTCTTTTAAAAGTACATCATGACTGCAGATGATCATTTGAAGATGCACCGATGAGCTGACTAAAAATATCGACAGTAAGAAAAAGAAAAAAACTTCGAGATAGAGTTTTGAGTCTCATTTTCGGCCACCTGACATTTTTGGCCTTATGCCGTTTTCTACGATGATTGGTATTGAGATTATACGTGACATTTTGAAGTATGACTGAGCGTCGTGTGGTATCGCATCCAATTTAATCATCTTGACCACGTAGTCTTGTATTTACATACGACGCATTAAGCTACTTGAAGATGACGACGAAATAGCTTTGTCTAAATCAGAAGTACAAAAACCCATATCGCAATATTTGAATATCATTTTTGATAAATTGATCTCTAGCACAATTTTTATTATGCTCGAACATAACGGACTCATAAGACGAGCTATTTATTAAAACTTTATATCAACTGAAACCATGATATTGCATTTTTACATCATGTTCCTCGCAATGATTCTGTCTGGGGGCGTAAAATTGTGCATCGGTCTTGGTTGAAAGTTATATCAACAATATCGCCAGGAACATAACTAAGTTCGATGTATTATTTGAAAATCATGACAATGGGAATAATCTTTCAAACTGAATAATGATCCTTTGATAAAATGAATGATTAAACTGGCATGACGTACAACAGAATGGGCTGCATAGGCAGATGTACGGTTCAGTGGGGATGGATTGATTTATTTACTGACATTAATTTTTCAGCGAAGAAAGTATTATTTGTTTTGTAGTTTTTAAGGTGTTGGAATATTATACATGTATAAATTATACCACCGCCATGATTTTCAATTTGCATTTTCAATGAGGGATAGTCTCTAATCTACGAATGAATATTCTACATGTTCGTACATATTTCTACCGAATACTTTTGAATATGTCATGATTTTTTTTTTCATGCATGGGAGAGAATTTCCTCACGTTCTTTGCATCAAAAGATATCAGCGTAACAAAAATGCATTCCCCTACGTC
>JZLH01S0619367.1:0-15098 GCA_001188425.1 Eucidaris tribuloides
ACAGTGAAACCTGTCTTAGCGGCCACCTCTCTATAGCAGCCAACCTGTCTATAGTGGTCACTTCAATGATTCCCCAGGAGACAAATCATGTGTTAAAGAACCTGTCTATAGCAGCCACCTGTCTATAAAGGCCACATTTTTTGTCTCCCTTGGGTGGCCACTATAGACAGGTTTCACTGTATATATATACTCATCCAGTTTTTATGTATACATCTATATATCTCTATCTATCTATCTGTCTGTATATATATATATATATACGTATGTGTTAAACTATATATATTGCTCGTGTTTGTGTGTGTGTGTTTGTGTGGTGTCTGTGTGTGTGTGTGTCTGTGTGTGTGTTGTCTGTGGTGTTTGGTTGTTTGTGTGCTGTGTGTGTGTTCGTGTGTGCGTGTGTGTGTGTGTGTGTGTGTGTGTTGCATGGGATCTATCTGTTGTTGCTTATTCATTAACGCACTGCCTCATTCAATTTGATAAAAAATTCGCTGTGAATTCAGGTATAATAATTAATTACACAGTTTTTATATACGCATAACACATTCAAGTCAATAAAAGTCCTATTACGCTGAGAAGAAAAGAGAAAACAGGGAAAAGAAGTTAGGGAAGTAAACAGGCCCACCCAGATGGCCACTGAGAAAAGAGGTGGTAATAGTTATTCATTATTTAATTTCAAATCAATTAGGTCAAGAGGATATCTGCGCTTCGGTTTTACAGTTTCTATTTTCATTTCGTGTAATCTGTTTATTGCTTCTTAGAAATTCTATTTAAAACCTTGTCCCATTTACTTTAGTTGATGTAATCTTTGTTTTTTATTCTTCTGAATTCATGTTTCACACATACACACACGCCACACACACACACACACACACACACACGCACACACAACACACACACACAACACACACACATCACACACACAACACACACAACACACACACCTATAAGCGTTTCTGTGTGGAAATCGAGGATCTCATTTAACGAATAGGTATGATAAACAATAACGAGGACTTATGTGTTACTAGCAATTATATTCCATCGAGCCCCTTCGTACATTACGCTTGACGAGGATCTGTACGATAACGTGACTGAAGACCCTACCCTAATGGAAAGTACAATTGATTTGCTGTTATTTCCAGCGTTTCGAACGAGGGACGTCCTCGGTTCATGTGTTGTCCTCGATTCACCACGGTAAGTGCACACACACACACACAACACACACACACACACACACACACACACACACACACACACACACACACACAATATAGGCATTCATATACCTTTGTTATATTACTGTATTCTATTTATATAATATATATATATATATACTCATCCGTTTTTATTACTCACATTAATATCTCTATTATCTACATAATCTATCTGTTAGTATTATCTATTTGTATCTATTATATTACATATATATCTATGTTATCTATATATACAATATAATATACTATAATATATATAATATATATCTTATTATATTTATATATAATATAGTTGTGTGTGTATGTGTGTTTAAACATGCATCATGATAGACCTCTCTGGACAGCAAATCATACCCCCAGGTGTGAAGACATGTCTACGTTAGTGACCTTTAATAATAATAATAATAATGGGTTCTTATAGTGCGCTATCCACATAGTATCATAGCGCTTACACATTATTGTTACCCCGGTCATTGGATACATTAATTCAATCCAGCACTTATAGTGCTCACTCTCCACTCCCTAGGGAGCATTCCAGCCAGTCGCCATTTTACAGGCGCGCACATGCTAATCATTCAACATAAACATTCCCATCCTACCGGGTACCCATTTATACACTTGGGTAGAGAGCAGCGGTGTGGATAAAAAATGCCTTGCTGAAGGGCATTCGTGCCGTAGCTGGGCTTGAACCCACTACCCTTGGATTAGGAGACGAGCGACCTACCGCTCAGCCACGACACGTCCATATTAATACTCCCATACTAATACCCCAGATAAGACCCAACGGTCGGATGGATGTTGTGTGTGTCACAACGGATATGTCTTCACTGTTAAATTTAAGTGTTGTGAATATCCTGATATTGGTATGTATGTTACAGCCGCGACCATGTAAATACCTGAAAATTTGATAATGTTTAGCCAAACTCGGGTTTATTTTTTTTTCATTTTTTATTTATTTACTTATTTTTTTTTTTACTAAATAGGCCAGGTGAGGAGTAATATTCTAACCTGAGATCTCTAGAAAGTAGTTTGCTAATTGGCACTAACGTATTCCCTGTTTCTAAATCGAGAACGCTGTTCTGTACAGGATGCCATGACGGGGATTCCCCACGATTTTCACCCCCCCCCCCCTGTACTACTACAGAGTACGCACGTCGATCGCTATTATTTGGTGCCATTTTGCAAATACTGAGCTGGCGCACCCATTCTTGACTTTCTACACTCTGAAATCGTTATAATCACCGGAGAAAATGAAGTTGAATTCTTTTATTTTGTCTACAATTGTTTATAGCATAATACAGACAGGTGAGTACGTTCTTGTTCGTCGATTTGCCACTGGGTAAATATCAGATATAATATGAAAAATTATACAGTGTGTTACTTTTATTCTTCTGGAAATGCGGTTGGTGCCAAAACTGCCAATATCTTTTACTGTTTTGCTGAGGCCACCACTGAACTTGTGCTTGGAAGGGTTACCCCCAGCATGTCCATGAATTTTCCCTTGAAACGATATTACCAAAGAATAAATTCTTGCGGTTATTCGGAGATGGGTATCATTTTGTAAATCGATAGTTATCTCAACACTGTTTATTTACAAAAAAGGTGAATAAACCCAGACATTGGTCTGCATTCAGATCATAGAGAGCAATAAAAGGAAGAAAATTGAGCAAATTCGACTGAATTATTTAAGAGTTATGCATTTTCTAAGTTTATTTAAATTACTGTCAATTGTTTTCCATATTTTATAGTTCCTGATTGACATGAAACTTATGTTTCCTCCATTCTAAAACATATTTAATCCATTTTTTTATTTATTTATTTATTTATTTTTTGCTTTTGAGAAGAAATTGACGCGAATTTAATCAACAAAAAATGTTGAAAGCAAATTCGCAATTAATCACCTGTAAATGTATTCATGGAATATTGAAGACGAAAACTTAGAAACTTAGAAATATCTAACAAAATCCTCTTTTTCTATGAATTTGACTGTAATCATTATTTTGAATATCGTCCCCATGTGGTGACCTTGAGAAATTGTAATGATTGTCTGTTGTAGATGTTTTGCTAAATTTCAGATTGATTCGAACAAAAAAGTAAAAGTTTTAGAGAGGGGAGGGCGATGTCCCATATTTTCACCAATTTACAGATCTCTGATGTGTGTAAATTGAGAGGGGAAATAAATAATTTCAAAAAACAAAAACAAACAAACAAACAAACATGTAGAATAATTTTTGCTTGGACACACTTATACAACAAGCAGGAGGAAATCACATTTTTTTTTATCAAAGAAAATTGAAATAAGAAATAAATGTGCACAAAACAAATGGGATCAGAATTTCACCAGCGTGTTATTTGAGGAAGTGGTACAATTGCTACTCTGATGATTTCCCACACTCATAGAGATTAAATGAACTTTGACCATGCATATCTCTTCAAGTTTAATATTCCAACCAAACTCTCACTCAAACTACTTTCTTTAATTGTTCTGTATTCTCTGAATGCAGGAAGATATTTGGGTTTCATTCCACACATATATTTTTTATTTGTGTTTGGTTAAATATTTGCATGATATTGCTAGGTCAATGTTTGGAACGTAGAAGATCAAGTTTGATATTATGTGTGAAGATTAAATCTAATTCTAAAGCCACTAGAACATCGCGGACAACATAGTGCGTGATTATTTAACGTGAAATGGCAACACGTGGAAAAACCCGGTTTCTATTTATAGAACGTCATTGTACCGTAGGCCTATAGGGCAACGTGATTGGGAATTCCCAACCAACAACTCTGGTTGCTTACTACTGCATAGTGCATACTGATTCGTTATGATCATTAGCCATTTTGTGCATAATATTATTTGGCTCCCACACCAGTTAATTTTTACACTCTCAAATCGTATAATCGTCATAAAATTACGTCGAGTTGGGTCATTATAACTATTGTTTAGGGTGTAATGCAGACTCCGGTAAAATGTTATTCGCTCTACTCACTACACGGCCATCTTCATGTCAGTCAGCGTAATTACTACGGGGGGCAAGGTGGCACGTCCTACCCCCCCCCCTTCGCTGGCCACAAAAGGGGTAAAAATAAAGGGGGAAAAAAGAGATAAAGAAAACTGGGGCGAACCGAGCTAGAAATGAATATTTTTTTTCTCTTGCTGAGGCTATATCTATATTGAATCCAAGATGATATAACACACTGAAAGACATGTAATTATTCAGTAAATGATATATGCTAATAGTCAGAAGTTCATACAGTGTCTGACATCAAATGTGGTCCTTTTAGACCAAAGTGAACAAATATTGGATCAAATGTTTGTTCACTTTCGTCTAAAAGCACCACATTTGGAACACATTTTGACTTATACATAAAACTGAAATTCAGATATTGGGCCCTCGAAAATTTTGCCCAGGAGAGATGTGGCATCCATTTCCCAAATTGGACGCCATTCATAATTCCTGAAATATAGGATTTGCCATTTATAGTGAAATTTGCATCATTATATACATATAATTTTGCTGTAACTAATTGGAATCATTTCTATACATTTTACTCAAATATTTACTAAAGTTGCCAATTTGAAGATGTTTGTATAAAAAAAATAGAATAAAAACGAAATTTAAGCTAAAAACAGGAAATATTTGAAAGTAACGTTTGGTAATTGTATAAATTATTTTCAGTGTAAGTTGTTGGAAAATAATTTATGATGTTGCCAATTTGAAGACTGTAAAATCGTCGAAATGAAATATATAATGTATACAACAAAAGACAAAAATGATAATGGTGATATAATAATGAAAGAAATAATGGTAAAAATGGAGATGATAATGATAATAATGAGATGATAATACTTCTAATAAAATAATAATAATTATAATAATAATAACAATAACAGTAATAATAATAATAATAATAATAATAATAATAACAATAACAATAACAATAATAATAATAATAATAATAATAATAATAATACATACATACATACATACATACATTACTTTACACTATAACATTAATAGTACTGCGCACATACGTACATACCGTATGTACATATATATATACACACACAAACACACACCCATCAAATACATTTTAATTTTAGAATGACACAGAATTAACCCCTGTCACCCCCTCACAAAGATTATAACACACAGATCTAAACCTTATGGGAATGAGAGTACTACACATTAAGAAATAAAGTTGAAATTGGGGCGCACAAAATTGATACAAAAACAACACACTATATGGTGTAATTTAAATCCTATAAGGTGTTGCTATTGTATTGAATTCTCTTATTCACTTCCTTGTTACAGTCCCCATTACTTTGCAATGTCGAGCCTAAGTATTTGCATTTTCACCGTATCTCCAGCTGCACCCTCAATAACACACATGTACTCTGCTTTTGTCCGTCTATTTTTCATCCCTTTCTTCTCAAAACATATCTCCAACTTTCCAAATATTCCTCTACCTGCTCCTGGCTCTCGGGGAAAATCACAATGTGATTACAAAGTGTGTTTCACCTTGTACACTGCAGGAATTCATGTCGACGGTACCAAAATCTCAGAACCCATTGTTTTAAAATTATTACTCAGCAGGGCTGTCAGTGGGCTTCATACATAGCGAACCTCAAGTGACGGGATGGAAAGGAGGTGAAGTGTCCCTACCGTGTCAATTCGACAAAGAACCGATCCAAGTTTTCTGGAATAAACTGAATGGATCAGCCAAGTGTGTTTCACCTTGTACACTGCAGGAATTCATGTCGACGGTACCAAAATCTCAGAACCCATTGTTTTAAAATTATTACTCAGCAGGGCTGTCAGTGGGCTTCATACATAGCGAACCTCAAGTGACGGGATGGAAAGGAGGTGAAGTGTCCCTACCGTGTCAATTCGACAAAGAACCGATCCAAGTTTTCTGGAATAAACTGAATGGATCAGCCGAGCAGCTGTTTCATACAACAAGGTGCAATTCACCCTCGCGGTCAGAAGGTTCCGATGGACGAGACTTCACGATGACCGATCGTGATGCAAGGTAGTGATTGAGGGGACAGTACAGATGTCAGTGGAACGAGGATAGGGAGCCTGCAGAATACTACGCGATCTTCAGTGAATGGTAAAATAACCCTATTTAGATTATTTATTCGTGCAGCTATTGAACATGTGTGTGTGTGTGTGTTGGGTGTGTGTGTGCTCTGGGTGTGTGTGTGTGTGTGTGTGTGTGTGTGTTTGTGCGTGTGTGTTTGTTGCGTTGCGTGTGGGTGCTTGTGTGTTGTGTGTGTGTGTTGTGTGTGTGGGGGGGGGTGGCACGTGTCATAACTCGGGGTCAGCACATTATTAACATTGTGAAACTCGGAAGGAAAATATCTAGGCATCTATTTAAGGCAGGTCTCTTTGTCACATCGAAACACACAAAATTTTCACTGCCCTCAGGTACTTTTGAAGGTCGTAATGACCTCGACTGAAAATCCCCCCCCCATCGAAAAGCTTGTTTCGTGTGTTTCGTGCGTGATACTGAACGAGTGAGGTTAGTGGAGGTTGTTTAATAAACGGACATTCAACCGCATTTTTATTTAATAATATTTTTTCTTCACATCGTTAATTTATTATTTTAAGGTAGGGGATTCATTTGCAACCATCCCATATAAGCCAAAAATCAAATATCATTGCCTTATGCATTTAAAAATACTTGCCTGTGATTGAAGATCAGAAATTCAGTGTCACAGATGGTCGTCATGCATGATCTCCTCTTTGTGAAGACATTAGAGAGGTCACAATGATATTTTGTTGATGAAAAGATCTGATCTTGTGGCAGACGTTTGAATTGTTCATTAAAGTTGTAGTTCTAAGTCAGGGATTAATACAATATGGTATCAATGTAGATAATAAATTATCTTGCGGTAAACATATTGCAATCATTAATCTGTTTTTAGATTGAAATATGTTGGTGGATTTTGCGTTCCTTTATTTTTATAACCCTTCTGTAGTATTGCGGTGTTTTACATATGGGGGCATGGATTTTTCATATGCACGGACGTTGCATATACATTTATTTGAAGTGTTCATGAATGCATATGATACGCATTGGTATTGCGTGTTAAATAACAGACATTCCCATGTTTAAGTTACTCTTTCACCTTGCTATTTTCTTTTAAGCACAGCGACCGTCATTCATCAGGTGATGTTTGAGTGACTGCATCCGTACGTTACTAATGCCACCCACGGCTTTGGCAGCCATACCCTTGATCATCTGAACTGGTCGTCGCGGATTCAAGCGATATACCTCTTTGGTCGTTCTGGTCGAGGTTAGTCCCTAGACAGCATTATGCGGACAGATGATGGACCGTATATACGAAGGTGACGTCCAAGGTTTGCAAGAAAGCGGCCCTTACTGCCACGCAAAGGGTGGTGTTAGATGGCATAGTAAATATACGGTACTGTTGCCTGCTCTTTCCAAATCTGGTAGGATGTCTCTATGAGTTCTTGATTATGTGTTTAAACACTTGTAGTGTTTGTTAGTGATATGATATTTGATTTCTGTGTTTCATTGTTAACAAAACACGGGATTCATGTTTAAATGTAAACATTTCAGTGGTAAAATAGGATGCATGGAGAAAAAACGTGTGGGTCTTGTATTAGGAATCCCACGTGGGGAAGCTTGATATTAACAGATGGCGTGTGGAAAACAAAAATATATGTAAAAAAAAAAATCATCATTAAAATCACGACCACCCCTCCTGCTCCCGAAAAATAATCTAAACGAAACGGGGAAAAACACGAGTTACGAAGGAAAGTTGAAAAGAAACGGAAAAATAAAGCTCATCACCCAAACCTTAAGATTGGCTTTTGCTCTTGAAATAAAGTATCTGTATAATACCACTTTTGGGGGATCGCTTTGCAAAATCCTTTGCGTATTCACGACAACTAAGTCTAAGAATGATTTTTTCTTCTGAGGATGGAACGATGTAAATGATCTTGTCTATTCGAAATGACAAACAAATCAAACGTCTTGCGAGTACGAGGAGAACTTAAAGATATATAATTTTTTTTCCTTTCAGGCTGGAATTCCACCTTGTTGATATTTGATTAGGCCCTGGTCACACCAGCAGTTGCGACTACCTGCGATTGAGTTACGACGAGTTATCGCAGGTGATCGCCAGTAGTTGCAGTTAGAACGTGCGATTTATCGTACGACAACCATGGAAATCACTTGTGATCGCAGGTGATGGTACGATCCAAAATAGGTTTTCAAACCGGTTTGAAAACCTGGCTACGATCAATTTGATCGCAAAGAGGTGGCAAGCAATCGCCAGTGATCGTGCGGGCATCGTGCAATTACCGTACGATAATCGTGCCACTAATCGCACTTCCAAGAGGGAATTTGCATAGATACGAGAAGTGGTAAACTGATCGCGGGTAGACGCACGTCAAATGGTAGCTCATCGTACGATAGTATGATCCTGACTTGCGAATACCTGGAATGTGATTAATGCATTATTTTCTGTTGATATTTGTTGTTGCTGTTTAATAAAGTGAATGTCCTTCTCGGGATCAAGTCCGGAATGATCTTCAACGTCATCTTGTGCATCTTCAACGGAGGCTTCTCCTATTTCCTCCGCTACAGGCTTCGCCCTCTTCCTGAGCTTTCTTGGAGGCATGTCTGAATTATATTGTACATGTAATGTACGAGTTCATGTGGTCTCTATGAACATTAGTGGTGCTTGTCAGAAGTGAACACTGATTTATATAGCAACGTGAATAATGAACGTAAAATAAATATTTTCCTTTGTTGAGGTTGTTAAAAAGCATTCCATTCACACCTTCTTTTCACAAACGCATAGTTTTGCATATCGAAATACCAACCGTAGCATCGTTTTAAACCAGTGAACGCACGACGTTCATACGATGAGCAGAAGTAACCGTACGATTAGCTACCATTCATCGCAAGTGATCGCACGAATACCTGCCACTAGTCGCAGCTAATCGCCCGTTTGTGTACCATTAGCCGTAGGTAATCGCACATTTGCCAACTACTTTCCGCAGGTGATCGCACGACTGGCTGCGACTTGTCTTACGTGAACGTGCAACTAGTGGTACGATAGTGTTGGCATTCCGTGCGCATTAGCCTGACGACAAGGGTGGCAAAACAGGTCGTACAAGCTGTGACCATACAGCACACAATCGTGCGAGTTGATTCATTTGATCGCAGGTAGTCGCAACTGCTAGTGTGACCAGGGCCTTAAAGAAATTTACTGCAAACTGTTCTTGAGCTGCTTGAGCTTCGAGCGAGTAGAAGCCGGACCTGACTTATTAATTCTCATTCAATAATCTTGCTATAGGATTGGTCATGAGTTGATCACGTGATAAAGCGTAGTTTTGTTCTTCAGATCCCTCGAGGAGAAACGTTCCTTGCACTTGATAGGGTTTTGGTGTTACGCTGATCTCTTCAGTACACACAGTCCTTAACGCCTTATTATTATTTGTGAGCACTCGCGAAATACAAGTGCATTATACTCGAACTATCAATTGCCTAACATTCGCTCGTCGAAGATGTTGGCGCAGCGGTGCGTGGCAATTACAAATTTGCAATTATTGTTTAGCTACATGTGTGGTTGATTCGTACTGTGCGTATGCATACCGTATGCATTCACGTACACTAATCGTGTCGCGCCGGAGCTCAATCAACGTGGCCGCGAGAAATCAGATTTGACCAGCTTGTGAAACTGAACTTGTTAATTTTTAGAAAGGCAATGAAAACAAGAATACAAAGCGACAGCTAAAGTTCACCCTTGGGATATGTCAAGATTTTTGTGCAGCATCGGACATCGACTTCAAAACGTTGGATCATCCTTTGGGAAAAATTTACGCAGGTGTATAATCGCAAAGTGGTCGAGTCATGCAGTGAAAATTATGTCCATGAAGGCATTGTTGTATGGTTTGGAAAAACGCAGCGCTTCAGTTCAAAATATGCGCTGTGAACATTTACAGCTAACTAGACCAGGCCTAGTGTAGACAGATCTAGGCCTAATCCTGTTCTGAAGTGAATTGACTCAATTGTTTTGCCTTGTTCATGTGGCAAACCTATGTACTTTAGGGGACCTACCAATTTAAATCAGTTCTAAATACCGTTGAAAATCATTCTGGACACATTTTTATACCAGCCGATACTTGTTCATTAATATTTTGATGAAAAAAGTACATTTTGGATAAATGTTTTTGGCAAAAACACAGGAGGACACTTCTGATTCACGTAGACGATGCTCAACACCATACTGGTAATGCGCTGTTGAGCGGCACTAGCGCAGCTAGTAGTCACGGATTTGACTGAAAGAACTTAGCGTCCAAAAACGTTCCGAGGTCAGCAAACCACGGATCATTTCTTTCTTTTGAATCTACTGTAAAAATGTTTTCACATGTGGAATATAGAACAAATAATCAACTTTTGGTTTCAGGCAGAGGGAAAAACTATCACTTCCACGGGGATCTGTATGTATACGCTATCTTTCCTCAGCTTCGCGTCGGAAAGATAGCCACACCCAGATCGGTTCGGAAGTGATAGTTTATCTGGTCACCTTCTGACGACGATTATTGTCTGCTTATCATTACAAGTTTTATCTTATATTTTGCTTTCACTAGTGAGTGCAACGAGGGGTCTGTCTGCTGGAGGTACGGCTGGGATTGCGATAGTCTGCATTCTTGTGATCTTTTTTGTTCTAGTTATACTCGTACTTGCAGTAGCCGTCTATCTCAGAAAACAGGACAAATTGCCAAAAAGAGGTAATAATGCACTTTTCAGACTGTCATCAATTCTTTAGGGAGTTAGGACATTTTCAAACAGGGGCGTCGATCCAATTTTCGGGGGGGGGGCAAAATGAAGTAATTCAAAGTTTTTCGGTGCGCATTGAGCGCCAATTGTAAAGCGTGCCTAAAGATAAAAGAAAAAAAATATGTATGTTTTATAGTACTTTTTTGCCAATTTCATGGTTTTGTAGTACTTCCATAGGGGATTTTTCAAAATATATTTGCATTATTTATTATGAGTTTTTCAAATTGTTAAATTTATTGGTGAGGGAGCAAATCGATATGTTTGCCTCCCAAATATTTTCACTGGGTGGCGACAGCCCCCTTGTCAGCGGCCTTGTCCAATGGAAGGCTACGCTCGTTCATGCATAATGTACAGACAGATAGTGTTACATGGAGGTAGATGTAACACCAATATTTAATTAAGCAAAACAACAACCCAATCATGTATAACACAGGCAGAGATGAGCAGAGACCACCATTATAAATGAAAAACCTGACATTGACACAATTGTCCACCCTTTTGTTGTTTACGACATATCTCGAAATTAAAACAAGCAGATTGAACAGAACAAACAGCATTTGAAAGCTAAGACTGTGCCCTTGATGTTGACGTAAACATTTGTCACCGCAGTATTTTCTAACTGTCAAAGAGGGTGCTTTTCAATTTTTTCGAGGCGTGCTGCAGCATGTCTCAAAAAAATGTGCGAGAAAAACGCGCCCTCTTCGGCAATTAAAAATATTTTCGTGACATGATGCTGACATCAACGTCAAGAGCAAAGTCTCGGCTTTCAAATGCCATTTTGTTCTGTTCAATTTGCTTGTTCTAATCTCGAGATATGTTGTTAACAACAAAAGGGTGGAATCACAATTGTGTCACTTTTACAAGGTACTGTAGTAAAAGTGGCACAATTGCGAGTTTACCCTTTCTTATTTAAATTAACATATCTCAAGATTAAGAAAAGCAAATTGAACAAAACTAATAGTATTTGAACGTTGATGTAAGCACCATGTCACAAGAGTATTTTTCTAATTGCCGAACAGGGCTGTTTTACTTGCACAACTTTTTGAGACACTCTGTACAATACGATCAGACAGAAGGAAGGGTCAGGACATGTACGAAAACACGAATGTCTAAATAAAGTAAGAAAAGAGAAAGAAGGTAAATGTATTTATGTTTTTGTATGCGAATGTGAATGCATATAGCTTATGTGAATGTGTGTGTGTGTGTGTGTGTGTGTAATCGAAAATCATCATAACAGTATTCGTTATTCTATATCTCACAGGGATGGCTGTACTCGATATAATACCATGTCTTAGGAAGGAGACAAACGTGGATTTAGAGGAGCAGAGAGAGCAAGAGGAAGGTACGACAAGTTCCTGTTAACATATTTGGGAATATTGGACACTTGGACGTAAAATGAATAAAATTCAAGTTTGGTCAGCTGGTCAGGGAAGACTGGTGTATTCAATGAATTCTTTCTTGTTAGATAACACATTTCGGTCACTTTCGGGCATTGCAAAGTAGGTTTGTTTCTTAAAATCTACCTCCCATCCCCCCCCCCCAAAAAAAAACAATAATAATAATAAATAAAGAAATGAATAAACAGTTTATTAAAATTGTGCCGCTGAAATAATGAACAATAAAAAAAAAAAGATTATATCATTGTAAAAGGTAATTTGGTATAACCACTCATACAGTCATGGACAAGAGTTTGGAATATATTTTTCTACCAAAAGTAGTTTTCAATCATATCAGGAAAAGTTTTCTTGTCCTGAAGTAGAGACATTAAAATGACGGGAATTTACTGTTTTTCGAAAATATCGCCCTCCTATGTCCTATTCTTGTTGATTTTGCGAGTAAAAAACAGAAACAAAATTGGCAGGCAAAACATGTTTTATGCCGTCGTCAGCCCCCTGCCCCTCTTGTTGAGCGCTGTTAGGTTTGCATTTTGGCTGGTTACAAAAATATGTTCGGCAGGCAAAATTTTCCCCTACGGATTTCGCCCCTCCTAAAATTTTAGCTTGGCGCCGCCCCTGAGTGAAGCTCATTTGAACTTAGTAATAATATGTTCTGCATGGGTAATTGATCATTATTTGTAAGAAATCGGCACTTTAAAACAGGGCTACGCAAAGAAATAACCATATTCCAAACTTTGGTAAAGGACTGTATTTTATGGATAACACTTAACCCGTTGGAGACGATTTGATTTCATTACAACACGCATTTCACATAGACCCCAACACGAGTTTACTCGCACTTAGTCAAATTTATTCTTGGATTAAGGGCCTGGTTTCTCCTGAGCGACCCTGCCTGAAAATATGTGATCATTTTCAACTCACACCTTTACGGGGAGACTTAAAAGAAATCTTAACAAATCAAGAAACCAACACACCTTTTTAAAAGTCTTCGTATGCTTTGGCAACCTAGATGCATAAAGGAAACCAAGCAGTATTGACAAATTATGACACAGGCATGTTAGAGTCCAAAACGATAAATTCATGAACGTTGTTACATTGAATATGACAGGGACTAGGATTCAGGAATGGGAAGGTAATCACTTAAAGACATATGCTGACATTGTGGGGCAACAATTTAAGTCGTGACAGAATAAATTCAGAATACACAATAATAGAGTTTTGTTACTCAATCGAAAGCAGCAATATGTTATCACTGGAGCTGATTTTAATGATAACAGTATTTTTTGTCGTATATTTTAACCCTAAAAAGCCCAAGCTATTTTTGGTTCTCCGTGGCCCAAGGGGGGGGGCACATGTGCCCCCCCCCCTCTCTAAAATCTTTATTGTTGGACCAATCACTCTCAAATTTGGCACACATATAAAACAACTAAAACTCTACAAAACGCAATCATCAGAATTTCTCAAGGTCACCACATGGGGGTGCTATTTACCATAATATAATGAAATACATAGAAAAAAGGTATTTTGTTGGATATTTCTAAGTTTTCGTCTTTAATATCACATGAATGCATTTACAATTGATTAATTTGTCAATAATCATACAAGATAACATATTTTTAGGTAGAAAATAAGTATTTTGACTAAACTTTGCCTTTGAGGGTTCATATTTTGTGTTACCATACATGCCGTCTAAGTAGCTGCGTATACGACGTATTATATGCACTGTTGGTTGTGCAAAAAGTTAAAATAACATGGATAAATATATTTTTTGTTCATTCTGGTACACCTCTTTGATGGAATTACACTTTGATACATCAAATCTTGAAAATATAGTAATAAACATGGGAAATAAAAAAAATAACAAGAATATGGATTTCAATATTTTTATTGTTTTTATTGTTTTAGCGCCAAAAACAAAGAAAAACATCAGAATTTATTGAATAAGTTCTTATAGATGAAATATAAGTTTCATGTCATACATGAGCAAAAGAAATGAAAACAAGTGACAGTAATCTTTGTGTAGTGAAAAACAATGAACATCAAAAAATGACACACATGACCTTCAATGTGTTGCATGGCAACACATATCACGGGTAACCCTAAATTATACACCAAAATGTTCGCATAAAATTTTAGGAAAGTCACAATTGTATGAAATTTCTGTCAAAATTGTGAGAGTGGCGAAGGAAAGGGGTAGGGCACATTGTGCCCCCCCCCTTGGCTTTTTAGGTAATGCCGGATTAACGTCATCACATTAACTTAAACGGTCTAATACAATTCATGGTATCAACTAGTAGTTACGAAAGACTCCATGGTACTTGGTTTATACTATTTATGTCTAGAATCTCTTATAATAAAATAACCTAAAATATAATTATCTAAAATGGAATATTTAAATTCATTTATTTATTCTCATTCAATTAAAAAACATTACAAAACATCATAAAATTGTTTAAATTAATTACATTGCATAACAAAGGAGCATAAGTTCACTATATATGTCATTATATATGTGAGAGAGAAATGGGAATCTACTCAGAGCGTAGCTTGACATGCTTGATGAGTGTAGATCCCTGAACTAAATAACTGTAATATAATAATATTACAGTATAATATAATATCTATATTATCTATTATATCTAATGGTTACACTATTGTTTACACT
>JZLH01S0619379.1:12467-22968 GCA_001188425.1 Eucidaris tribuloides
ACATATAAAATAACACAAATTAACAGCAAACAAACGCACAAACACGAAACACCGTCTCTTGCCCCTTTTTTTTCAAAGATGAGATATTATGATGACCCCCCTTTTTTGCTCCTCATTTGTTTTTGTTTTGCTTTTTTCGTTGCTCTACTGTATTAAGACATGAACGGTAGTGGAAACCTGGCTCCACGCCGTTCACAACATTTTGGATTCATCTGTTCTTTTTTGTAACGCATTCATAAGTCGATTTGAAAGTCCCCTATTCAATCCTTTTAATTCGAGAAATCTTTTAATTTCCTTTCTGGATTAAGACAAGGTGATGAATTGTACGATTGTGACAGTGTGGATTACATCGCCTAATTTCTAGTATTAATCATCACATACTGAATTAGAGTGCTTTGTCTGAATGCCCTGGCAAAAACTCGATTGTAGCTAGACTGTCATTTGATTTCCGTTTTACATTTTCCTCTAAAACTACAGACAAAGAACGCAACAATTATTATCGGCATATTCTGACTTGTTTAAAAAAATACTGCATTGCTAATACATAGTCAGATGGCGCTTATGAATTTGGTCACTGGCGTAGCCATGGATATTTCGGTGGGGGGGGGGGGGTAGGAGCAAAAGTTTTGCCCGAACGACACACAAAAAAGGATAGAAATGTTAAGATTGATTTGTCATCTCCAGAGCTTTGGGTTGGGGTAGGTCCAGGCGCAGTTGTAGAGCGGAAACTTTATGGGGCTACTAGAGGCTTCATCCGCGGCCAAATCCTTTGTCCAAAATGTTATTTTTTTCGGTCATCCCAGCCGCCGAAAAATCACTCCGCAGGGGGGAGGGGGGGGGGGGACTTCTCGGTCAGTCCAGCCGCCGAAAAATCGCTTAACGGGGGGAGGGGGAATTTCATGTTCGAATTTTAAACACGTGCCATAGGGGGATGATTTTCATTGTAAAATATTTTTCTTCCGTAGATTTTTTTTTTTTTTTTGGGGGGGGGGTCTTAAGCCCCCAAAGCCCCCTTTAGAACCGCGCCTGGGTAGGTCTTAACTCCTGAACTTCTACCTTCGTTTCACAAAAGTAAGTGGATTTATCGTAACACTCTACGTAATATAATTTTTTAAAGGTCAAACACAAAATTTCACTTATTTTTTTTTGCCTCTCCTTCCTTCTTTTACTTCTTTGAAAATAATTCCAGGTGTCACCGGGAGTATTGGCGGGTCTATGTGAAGGAAACCACATGCTGCATGAGTACATCCTCAATTACACCCAAGCTTTTATGCAACACCCCCATTCTGCTAAATGGGCCGCGCTTGATTTGAACGCTGGACACAGGTAATCAAGATGAGGTGTAATATTATTATTTCATTTCATTTCATGTCATTGTATTCAACCATTTGAAACAATATCAGAAAAACATAACAATGTACAAAATGAATGGTTTGACATCCTATAAAGCTACGGAGAGCTAATCTTAACAGGGCCCATAAGTAAAAACAAACAACAAACTAAAACAAATTATTATTAGAAATATAGGTGATAATAACTCAAATAATGAGATACCAAGCACTGTTACGACAAAAAGACGGTTAAACAATTACGCTACCTTACCCTAGTGTACATTACATTACATTACATTACATTACATTACACTACATTACATTACATAACATTACATTACATTACATTACATTACATTACATTACATTGCATTACATTGTATTACATTGCAATTCATTACATCAGTACATAACGTATATGACGTGAGAGAGCGATGTTGGAGATATTATCGCTCAGTTTGTCAGGCAATAAAAAAAAAAATCGTTGTCATAACGGTTGTGATAGAGAAATATACTTATTGGCAAGAAGTGTTTGTTTTGTCGTTTATTTTATAAGTTTCACGATAATTTGTGTGGCAGAATAACTTAAAGGGAGAAGGCGCCAGCAACTAACAGGCATAAGTTAAGAATAAAATGACATTGTGAGTATTATAAGAATTATGGTACGTGGTGACAAAAACAGCCTAAATAAGGGGTACTGTGTGATACTCACTTTCATCAAGGCCCTATAAATTAGTTAATTTGTGTTTATTTTACGTCTTTGTAAGTTTTACCCTGAGACAAAACTTGCAGAAACAGCTACAGGGGGAGGAGCTTATAAATTCAAACAGTGCATACATTACCACGGTGCAGCTAACACACGTCGCGTGGCATACATTGGTCTCGCATGGTCAGCTCCCTGCAGTGCACATGCAATCTGATTGGTTGGCAAGAACTCATGCCTGTTAGTTGCTGGCGCCTTCTCCCTTTAAATGACTTTAAAAAAGTTTAGATTTGTATTGTCTTCATTTATCTCATGGCAATATTTGATTAAGTTTGTAAATCAAGGTAATCGTGAAGGGGGTTTTGCATAATGTGAAGTCCACACAAACCGAGAGATCAAATTCTTATTATCCTCGCCATATTCCTGTTTCACTGAAAGTAGAAATTTTCAATGCAACATGACAAAAATAATCATGCGTGTTTTCTCTCTTTCTTTTTAAATATTAGAAGGGAAATGGAGTCCATCAATCAAGTCGACGAGGATCTGGCCAAATTTATTCAAACGCTTCTCAACCACGACAGCAATCTTGTTATAGTAAGTGTTGTCTGAAGTTATTTTAATTGTTTTAAATTTGGTTTGCATGATCATTTCCGATCACCGTTTTTTGGTATTTTTTGATAGTCCGTTTTGTTACTGTTCCATCGACAATAAATAAGAAGTATAAGATATTGGCAGATAAAATACGTGAGCATATAGATACATGCGTTGGTTCGCTAGAACCGTGCTTTTTTTATAACACCATTTTTATAAAACGATTGAAGATATTTCTTTAACAAATTTAAACCGATGTTAAACGCCAAATAACGTAATCATATGTCAACCATTCATATTTCATGCATGAAAACTTTTGATTTTGTTTTTAAATTTTCAAATCTAAATGGTTTCCAACCTATAGAAGTAAAATATATACAATACAGTCATTTATGAAATCTATCTGGTAAAACTCAAGCTTTGTTACCAATATATTTCATCCATTAATCTCTAGGTGAAAAGAACCTTGCAACTTTTATTTTCAACATTATTCAACATACTATCAGACTAAAATAAGTACAATAAAAGGCATGTTTAGGAATTCACACAAAGAAATGTCCGCTCACACTCTATAGACAGATATCAAGATGTATCGTTACCTCGCGATACCACACATTATTTGATTTCAATTATTGAAATGTGTTTCTCTTACCATCACGGTTGTAATTAAGGTGCTTCATCCTAATCTTAACTGTCTCAATAACTCCAGTTTGTTTTAGGTGACCATGGTAAACCATTTCACAGAGATCCGTCAAACCTTGGCAGTCATTATGAAACGCTTCTTCCGTTTCTGTCCGTTGTCATGCCAACGTGGGTGTTGTATCAACGACCCGACATCCTCAACAACTTGGTCATCAACCAACAAAGATATATTGTAAGTCAAATAATGTCCTCAAAAAAGTTTGGACATCTGACATTGATCAGTTATTTCTCCCTTTTCGTACTAACAATCAATACATGCTTGGTAACATCAGAAAGATTAATTCTCTTTAAAATGATACCCTTCATGTCATGATTTTGTCATTGGAGAAAGGGTAGTACTTTAAAATATAAGAAAACGTGTTTAGGTGTAAATTGAAAGTCGCAAAATGAACAGAGGTAGTTATAAAGAGTCGATAAAGCAAAATGACATTTATAGCTGACAAGATGAGAATAAAAGAAGTAACAAAGAACGTGTTATTCATTGACTCTTCATGTGTATATCCCCAGGAAAGCGAATGTGTATGTGTGTTGGGGGGGGGGATTTTGTAATCTGTAAGTTTTTATGTTAATAATAAATGTTTTTTTTTATTATACATCATAAATAAGTTTCATGGTAGAAGTATCCATTAGGAGAAAAGAATGTGGACAGTTTGAAACGAGTAGATTGGTTTGTAAACCAAATTCGATTTCACTTGCAATATAATTTTTTAAACCAAATCATGATTTTTTTTTATCATTCCTCACATGAAAGTAGTTGAACAAAGCATAATTAATCTGAACAATAAGCAAACACTGAACTGCGGGAGCGGAGGTAGTTTTTTTTTTTAATTATTATACTTACAAAGCCTTTCTGTATAACAGGTTCATTCTGACCTCCATCTCAGCATGAAGTCCCTCCTCCACTTTCCAAATATGGATAAAGTAGGCGGGGTCAGAGGCCAGAAAGCTGTCAATATCTTCACGGATGAGGTGCGTCGCGAGCGAGGGTGCGAGGAAGCCGACATGCCGATGTGGAGCTGCGTATGTGGGATTATGACGGTAAGTGGGCAGGGTACTCCATCACAGGGGTGACGTCCCGGGGGGGGGGCACCCCTATTGTTTTCAAAGGAATGAAAATCAGGGGGTTTTGGGTGTTTTGATACCCTAAGATTGTTGTTCTTTGGCTGTAAACAGATATCCTTTGGTCGTGGGGGTCGAAACAAATGTGGTCTGGAAAATTCTAGAGAATTTTATTCTGCCGGGATTCTCTTTTTTCCGCCCGAGCCCCCTAGCACTGAGGATTGAGCCAGGAACCCCCCCCCCCCCCCCCAAAAAAAAAAAAACGGATCTTTAATCCTGCCGCATGCCCTGCCTCCAGCCACGCCATGGTAGACCTACATCTCACACATAAACCCACGGAGTTTTGGGGAACTCCTTTTCACCCTTGCGTATACAATGTATTTTCCCCCGGTTGGGTGTGGTGGGTTCGGTGGTGGTGGTGGTGGGGGGCGGGGGGGGGGGTAGGCTTCACTTGTAGACTTAAGTGAGTAATTATCGTTCATCACAGCAGAATTCCACACTCAATAAAGGCGTAAAATGGTGCAGTTGATGGTTAGACTGACAAACATTTCTTAAAAAAAAATATCTACTGAAAATCATCCCATTTGTCAAAGACGTTATTAGAATTTGGAGTTTGTTTGCAAAAGAAAAAAAGTGCTCCGATAAGAAAGAAACAGAGGACAATTTAAATAACATTGATTTTATTCACCAAACTGAGTTACAATAGGCCTACAGGACGGATTTTTGGAGTCAGCGATTTTATGATTTGACGTATATTTAATCCTATAGTTATTAGAATTATGGTAACATTATTATTATTCTAACAGAAACTACCAGTCAAAGAGTGGACATCCCGTCACGTCAGTATGGCAGAAAAGGCAATTCAGTATATCAACTCTATGCATAGTGAGGTAAGTGTATAATAAAAAAGAAAGAAGTTATGAAAAAATTATATATTATATAAATCTTGTTTTTATTCACTGGTTGAGCAACAGTCGTGTTACTAAATTACTAGAAATAGTTCTTGCTATTTCTTTTGATTGCTCCTAAGTGTCACATAAGAAGGATGTTTTACAGCATTGTGACATCACTATATGGTATAGTATGCGTTGAAAAATCATTCAGTTGACGACCCTTGTTCGCCTGACATTTTGTAATGAAAACACTCAAGTTGAACTTGTGGGGGAATTCCTATTGTCCGAGGAACCGAGAAAACGACTAAATACCAATGAACAATCAATCCTGGAGGGGAAAGGGGGGGGGGTAGTCGCCATCCCAATTAAAATATTGGGTAGGGTAAACATATCAATTTGTCCCCAATAATTGTGAAAACTTGAAAAATTCATAAAATGTAATGCCAGGATACATTAAAAAAGCAGTGCAAGATACTACAAAAACCCTACTACATATAGGCCTACACAATTTTTGTTTTGCGTGTAGAATTCTATATTTACTATTTTTTACTTCCCCCCCCCCCTCCGAAAAATGGATCGACGCCCCTGCCAATGAACGGCATATCTGATACACAAAAATCATAAATCTTGCTAGGCTTCAAAGTATGAGTAGCAGTTTAAATATGTTTAATTGTAGATAGAAAACCTATAGTTCTCCCTCTTTTCCTTCTTTCTAATTCAATTTGCACAATCAAAGTAACCTTAAGACATTTTAATTCCACGCTACATACATGGCCACTCTCTGCTCGGACTCAACGGGCGTCCATTTGCCAATTTCTGGATTGGCAGAAAGGGCAAAAAGATTAGAAAAAAAAGTCAATATTTGTGCCGCGCACTCGCGCAAAGAAAATTGGCAATACTAAAAATTTTGCTGACCAATTTGGCATATGCCTTAATTTAATTATTTTTTATTTTTGATTAAAATTGTTTTTTTTGTAGTGCCCTTGCATGCTTTTTTGACATAGTTTGTCTGTATTACGTTTTATGAAATTTTAGTTTGTCTAAAAAATTTATGGGGGGGGGAGAATGTTGCCCCTAATATTTCATAGGGGGGGGGGAGGCGACCTGCCCTCTACCCCACCTCCCCTGTTACTCAGGATCGACACCACTGAATCGGACCGCCTAACTTTTGTCCTCGATTCCACGAACTTTGATCTCTCCACACGGAAATGATTCAGAAAAGTGACTCCCCAAATCCTCCGAAGCCTACATCTGCAATAATCTCACTTCAGAAAATGCTTGCTACTGTTTCGTCAACGAAAATACGCAAATAAACCCATCAATTCGACGGAAGGAGAATTCACAAGCAGATGACGTTCCAAACGATTGAGTCAGAAACGATATGGGACCTTGTTAGTTGGACGGATGGGATGGATATAAAACAGGTACATTTATGTTTGAAAGGGGAGTAGGTGGTGGTGGTGGTGGTGGCAGGCGGGGGGGGGGGGGGGGGGGGTTTGAGGGTATGCATCCCCCAAATGTTGGTTATGTTATGACGATGATGATAATGACGATGATGACGATAATAATAATGTTAATAATAATAACAACAACAACAATACTAATACTACACTACTACACTACTACTGCTCATAACAATAATTACAGTAATTATAATAACAACAATGATAATAAAACACTACTACTACTACTACTAATAATAATAATGATAATAATAAAAGTAAAAAAAAATAATTCTACTACTACACTACTGATATTAAATGTTTGGAGTTTATGAATTCGTAATGGTGGTGATAGGTAAAAGTGCATTTAAAAATTTATACCTCATATATTTTTCGAAATATGACATACAAACGAATAACATCATACAACTTCATAACTGGGGACATATTTACGTTGGCGATTTTTAAGTTACACTCATAGGGTTTGGAAGGCTGGACCCCCTTTTCACAACAAAGCATTCATTTGTAGAACAGATATATTTTGCGCCTTGTTTCACAGCCAGAGATGCCCCAAGCAGCATTCAAAACTTCCTGAAATTCATGCGCAAGAGAGCACAGAAAACAAACCCGAGGAATAAACGAAGTATATTTAAGCTAATTGCTTCCCGGACAAGCCCCCAATTTTGTAACATTGTTAAACAATGACTTTACAACTAAAATGAATTACAAAAAATAACAAAATTCTCAAGTTTATACTAAAACTCTTTTCCTGTTTACAAAAAATCAGTAAATCCGGAGTTGGAAATTTGTTAATCTTTCCAGAAAATTCCGAAAATTCAGAAATTTCAGGAAATATGGCATCTCTGTACAGCTCTATTTGCAAAGTAAACCTCATATACAATGCAAGATGAAAACTGTCCGAAAAAATACCTTAGACTCCCTTTTCCCACTCCATACAAAGTTTAAGACAATTCTTCACGTTAGCAAAACGTAAATATTTTCAGTCAGTGATCGTTGCTTATGTTTGTTACATTTCTTCATTCCTCCTTCACCTACATGTTCATACAAATCCTCACAAACTATTTAATTAGACACAATCACTCTATTACAAGATTTGTTGTATATTTATCTTTTTATTTACATTCTAGCGATTTCAAGACATATGTATCACTTTCTAGTATTTGTATTGCTATCTTTGTATATTTTTTTTTGTACAGGGCATCATTGTTAAATGTCTTTGTGACAAAAATAGACCAATGCTGTATTACTATAAATTAAAGTCCTCCTTTTCCACACCTTACATTAAACTTAGTTAGTTCAACAAACTAGCCAATTTGACAAAATCCGTTTTGGGATAAGACACAATAATTTCATTAAGGGATTTATTTTCTTTCTTCAATTCTCTCTCCCTCCCTCCCCGACTAAATTAGAATTGGTTAGTTTCACAAACTGTTGAATTAGAAACCATATTAGAAACTGAATTAGAATTGAAGGATTCCCTTTTCCTTCATCATTTCTTTTGCCCGACTTGCATTAGGAATTCTTTATTCAACAAACAATTCAATTAAATAATTCATTCCACTAGAGGACTCAAAACCTATTAAGGGATTCCCTGTTTATTTTCCGATTCCTCCTTCCCCATATAACATGACAATTACTTTGACAATCCCCCAAATCAGACACAATCTTACCCTAGAGAAATGCATTTATTCAATTAAGGGATTTCTAGTTTGACCATGGAGAACATTGGTCACGCTGTGTGGTACAGTGAAACCCCATTACATGTACAAAGAGGTTGGCTATAACCATGGACTGGGTCCATGATATAACAAACCCCTCCTATAACAAGGTAATTTTGACTTTCCCAACTCTTTGTATTTCTTTGTTTTGTACCCTGTTATGAGAAACCTGATATAACAAGATAAATGTCATGATTTTTCAGTCCTCGTTATATCGAGGTTCCCCTGTAATATAGCTTGTGTTCATATTGTGGACAACACAAAACTATGTCCAACCCATGACTCTTGCTTGTGTGTGTGTGTGTGTGTGTGTGTGTGTGCGTGTGTGTGCATGTGACTATGAAGCTGTCATGAGGTGGGGCAGAACTCTTAAGCAGTCCTAATTACACTAATTACACACGTATGCGCAAATTTCGTATTCCAAGTTTTTGGTTATACATGTATTTTAAACAAGACACCACTTTCTGTCTTACAATCTTCAGGTGAAACAAGTCAGCCTTTATCAGAAGTTTGACGCCTGCTGGGACAAACGAGTACCACTACCGTACTGCGTGTGTGACTTGTCAAAATCAGTCAAAGTAGAAGCTTTCAGGTGATACAGATACAGACTTTGCTGAAGGCCACACACAAGGTTCTGTGAGAATTATCGAAGATGAATTGAAGAACTAGGAGAAAATGAATGCAGTTCGTGAAGACATATTTCAGAAAATGTGAGAGGAAAATTTGAGTATCCAGGGCTGAAAAGTATCATCATGATCTTCTCTGACAGGCAGCAATCATTTTATAATTGCATCCACCTTGGTTTAAGATGGTTTAAAGTTGGTTACTGAAGTTAGAAGTTATGATTGGTGAAGGCCAGATAGAAAAAGAGGGGGCTCCACTGATTATTTTACAAACTTGCATGAAAATTGCATGGTGGCAGGAAAGAAGGGGGGGGGGTTGTAAGTCATTTGAGCAGCCAATGCTCACAGGATAATTCTTGTTTACCACCATGTAGTAATATAATATTAGCAATCAACACAAAAGTATCCATAAAATACAGGGTGGCCCAGAAAGAATGCTACACCTGCGATCGCTAATATCTTCAACATTATCTGTAATATGTCATTGGTTTTTATTTCAGCGATTAGAACATTCTTTTTCCAACAATATGATACCATGATCATTGATTTTGAGTCACTCGTTTGGGTCATGCGGCCATTTTTCCGAGGCAATGTCGTTTCCCAAATTTTCCAATTTTTCCTGAGCGGCGGTCATCCGAACACCGAGATATTCTCGCGTCTCAGCGTGCCATACCAGACAAACCGCGATGACAATGGAGATGCAGCTCACATGGTCTTCCTTATCAAAGCGAGGGCATTCCTGCCCTTTGTCTCGGCGGAGCTTATTCTATGGCACACACCGTAACGCGAGAATATTTTGGTGTTCTGATGATCGCTGGAGGTTAAAAAATAGCAAATTTAGGAAATTACAGTGCCTCAGAAAAATAGCCCTAAGATCCAAACACATCAATCAAAATTAATGATCATGGTATCATTTTGTGGAAAAAGAATGCTCTAACCCATGGAATAATCACCAATGACATTTTGTGAATGACTTCTGAGAAATTAACGATTGCATGTGTAGCATTCTTTTTGGGCCACACTGTATAAAGGTACAATTCTGTACAATTGGAAGCTCAATGATACAGTGGTCGGTCCCCAACAAATTTGTAATGGGCAAAACGCAACCCCCCCTCCCCCAATCCCTCCTCATTTTTGGCACCCATGATAGTTGGTTTAACATAGTAGCAAGGTGATCACACCATTATCAAAACTGCACCGTGTGTCATGCCAATCTGAATAATCATTACATGTACTGAGATATTTCATGAGTGTGCATATATCCAGAGGGTGTATGTGCATCTGTTGGAATTGACATCTAATACACTTGCTAATTTCAAATGCTAATTCTTACGATGTGCATTCACACAAAACATTGAACTTGACAGAAAGTTTAAATCAATTACATGTATGGGTATCGGAAGATCCCTGTCTCTTAA
>JZLH01S0619386.1:2403-14661 GCA_001188425.1 Eucidaris tribuloides
GGGTGGTCCTCAACTTGGGCTGAAACTACTCTAGAATCAAGTAAACTATGCAAGGATTCTCCTGTGAAAATCTTGTAGTCAAACGTTGACTCATTCTAAAATAAACAATGTCAATATCACTCATAGCACAAAAACCTGCTGTGTGACTCTCTATGGGGCTTATTTTTATCGTCCCCGGATAAAATTAAGATACTCCTATATTTATGCTTGATTCTCCTTAAGTAAACAAATTACAGACAAATCCTCCCAGGTGGCAAATCCACTCCTGCTAGTGTATAGTTGGTATGTATTTCAACTCATTTGGTTCTTTAGGCATTTTCAAGTGTTCCCAATCATGTCACTAACCTTTAAACTCATAACCATCTGAGACTCCCTTTAACCCATTGAACTTGGTTGTTTTTGCTTCAACACACATTTCCGATAGACCTCACGACTTAAAGTGATAGGCTAACATTGTGGAGCTTCAATTTAAAAAATTGTCAAACTTTGATATCTAAGCTACATAGCAGTGTTCAAATGGACAAATAAACACCCTAGAATACAATAAACAATTAAAACTCGGGGCGAGTTTTAATAGCCTAGGTGTACACACAGTAAATCTATGGGAGGAAATGGGCAAGTGAATCTGGTCAACTTACGATTTTCACTTTTTTAAAGCACTAAATAATCATTTTGAAATAGAATTTTTTCAGGGCTTCATTTGTAGACCTCATCAAAGACACTGCTAGTACGGGGAATCATGTGGCTCAGATTTTTTTAACTGTGGTAAATGTTAGCCAATACCTTTAAGATATCTCGTGTTTAGTCTTCAACGGGTTAAAACCTGAACCACTGAAACTGTCTTTGTTAATAATGTGCATTTTATATGTAGGCCTACATCTTACAGTAATGGAATATTGTACTACAGGGGTCAGTATTATTGTCTGTATAAAAATTTGTATTAATCCGATTTCTTTGTTTAAAAGGGTTCGCAAAACTAGCCTAAATCAGTATGAATGTCAGGTTGATACACATTTACAAGTTAAAGTGATAGGCTAACATTGTGGAGCTTCAATTTAAAAAATTGTCAAAATTTGATATCTGAGCTACATAGTAGTGTTCAAACGGACAAATAAACATCCTAGAATACAAAAGTTTGGAAAGGTATGCATGAATAAACAATTTCTACTCCGGTGGATGATATTAGCCCAGATCTGCACACAGTAAGTCTGTGGAAGGAATTGGGCAGGTGAACCCGGTCGATGTGAATGCTTGTAGATTTTCACTTTTTTAGGCACTATATCATAATTTTGAAATACAATTTTTTTTCAGGGCTTCATTTTTAGACCTTATCAGAGACACTTGGAGCGTGGAGGATTATGTAGCTCACATTTTTTAACTGTGGTAAATGTTAGCCAGTGGCTTTAACCTACATTAAACTTTGATCAACCCAACACGTACAGTATCTAATCATGACCTCCGCTTGGAATCTGTGTCATCAACTAATACATTGACATGATACAGAGGTACTCTCTGGTTGTGAATCTAGAGGCAGAATTGGGGGGGGGGGACATGGGAATCCACACCCCACCCACAATTTTTCCAAACAGACACCTGCATAGTAACATATTCAAATGTTATGCATACTTTTTAAACAAGGATTGTTCTTGACAACCTGGCAGCTTGCAGAGCTTGCCAGACATAGCAACAAGTAATGCATGCAGACTAGATTCCGACTATTGTTGTTCATTCATTAAATGTACATGTAGTGGGTTAATGGAATACCACATTAGTACAGTGTAGGTCCCCAGGAGAGAAACATCCATAAATTTTAAAGGCAAGGATCTTATTTGCACCTCTCCCACAGCACAGCTGAATATCACTCATGCCCTTTGACTTTTTATGAGGGACATGCCTGTGAAATCTTAAGATTCGTACGTCTATAGAATTTGAAAAATATGCAAAAAAAAACAATTGTCATTTAGTGTATACATAATGCTAGAAATTTTTGTCTCTACAAGATAACAAGGGTAAGCCTCACGGTCACTACATTATTCCATTCAAACTACGTTTTGAGCTCCTGAACTTTGATATTTTCTTCTTCTTATACCAGTGTATTTCCACAAAGTTAAATTTTATGATGAAAAAAAAATCACTTGGTAAACATTTTTGCGAGTAATACCTCAGGGTCTTCACCCCAATTTTGCATATATCCCCATCTCTTTGAAATGCTTTCATTTGCCATTCTTTCAACTACTTGCACAATGCACATGTATGTGTCCATGTACCTGTATAATTCTGAAATGAACTGCACTGGATGTAAATCGGATGTAAATTTGTTTGTTCTTTTCTTTCTTTCTTTTTTCCTTTGTGTACGTGTATGTGTTATGACTCCAATAAAACCTGGTATAAAGTACTGTATGTGCATAACAGAACAATAGAATTTCGCAAGATAATCTGGAAAATTGTATGGTTGGCTCACGTCATTATTTTGTACGTATGGCTGGGCGATGTTTTGATAATATCAAAATTAGTCGATGTCGAAAAAATATAGAATGCACAATAATGATCTCGTGATTATTTCAAGATATCGCCAGAGGCATGATATATCACAAAATACAGTCGATTATGAAAACCTACATGTAATGGGGTAAATGCATGCACTGCAGTGGAAGGGACCAAGAATTCCCCATAGCTAAGAATACTCTGCACATGAGAGGTAAAAACAGGGAGGTAGGAGTGAAAGAGAGACCTCCATACTGTTCAGCTATCAAACTTGGGGTAGTGCAGGAGCAGTAGTGCATTTAGTATTTTGTCAACAAATTTGTCAACACACTGCCAAACAAAAATGCCATTTATAAACAGTCGGCACCACGAATCTCCAGATCTAGTTACAGGAGGGTCTACAGAATGCAACATTGTTTTGACCACATTTTGATAATGGCCCTAAAGAGCGCACTGTTAATTTAAGCCTAAAATAGATTTACCTTATTCATCACAAATCTGTTTTTCAACTCTGGCGATAAATTGTGTTATCGACGAGGTTTTTTCCACGATAATCGAATGAGGTGTATGTTAAGTCTGTACGGCTATGTCACAAACCTCTTGTCTGATTTTCAGGCCTTCAACTCTGCTTGGTTGAAAAAGTAGGGAAAATTAGGAGCAAATTTCTCCAAAAAGTGGGATTCAATCCATCAGAGTAGTGAGGAAAGTAGGATGTAATATTGGAGTAGTAACCCCAAAGAAATTGGAAACTGGTGGAATACGTGGGGAGAAAGTTCTAAGATTGGCGATAAAGTGGAAATCTGCTGAACAATTTTTCCTTCACAAACAGGTGATGATGGTAGTTACAGAACTCTCAGCAACAACCTGTAAAAAGATTACGCAGTGACATGATTGGGAGAAAAAAAAATGCCTCTTGAACCAAACTGGTAGAAAATATATCAATGGATACACCACCTGGATTGTATATCCTGGCTGGAAGGATTTTTCTTGAATTTGTTTACTTAAGTCGAATGAAGCGTGAACATATTTTGTCTCATGCCCCGATAAAAATACTTCCCATAGGACCCTACACAACAGATTTGTCTGTCACAAGGCATATAGATGGAATTTATTTTAGAACGAGTCAACTTTTGTCTACCACATTTTCACAGTGGTTGATTCTAGAATAGTTTCACCCCAAGTTGATGACTACCCCCAATCATGTCATTTACCTTTTAACTCCAGGCAAATGTTAAACCTACTGCAAAGGATTTTTGACTACCACATTTTCACAGTGGTTGATTCTAGAATAGTTTCAACCCAAGTTGATGACTAACCCCAATCATGCCATTTACCTTTAACTCCAGACAAATGTTAAACAAAATCAGTTTTTGACAAAAAGTAGGAAAATAAGGATTTTTAGGGGAAAATGAAGAATTAGGATTTTCACAATAAAGTAGGAAAAAGTAAGAAAAGTATGACCAGTTGAAGACCTGGATTTTATAGCATACTGTCTTCCATCCTACTATAAACCTGTTCTAAGACTGAGAAATCACTTTCCTCCATAGCTGGAGTTTTGAAGAAGTACCGGTAGGCCTATAGCAAAAGATGAATATCATTATCACGCATTTCTTTAGTTCAGGAAGAGCTATTAACCTGGGTTATTGCAACATCTTTTGAGCAGTGTGCTTTAGAAACCTCCCAGCTATGCTACCCCCCCCCCCCCCCATGACAAAAGGACATAACTGACATTTTGGTGTTTGAGATATTGAGCCAAATGTATTTTGTTCAAAGTTTGTTTTTTCAGTGTCCTTTTAACAAGTGGATTATGAAACAAAGGGACACTTCTAATTATTTTTTCTTTGTTCTGCATGTTTAACATGATGTACTGAGTCCCCTACACTATACAACTAAATTTTGAAAAAAAAAATGTCAGTTATGCCCTTTTGTCGTGGAAAAGGGGAGCAGTATGGTGCATGTCACATTCTCGAAAACAAACAGGTCTACAGAGTGTGGGAAGGGAACATGTTTAGAGCATCATTACAGTATATTGCCACCTGTGTTTCCTTTGTCTATCACACATGTAGCTTCTTTTTGTTGCAGTTTAGCATACAGTTTGGTTTCTTTCCTACAAAATTGCATACATTTTTTCAAAAAAATTATAGTATAGTTTTACCTCAAGTGTTCATATCAAAAACTGCATTTTCTCAAACAGTGAATATTTAAGTTTAATCATTATGACATCTTAAAGGGCTGGATAGCATTAAGAAGTCAGTGGGGTAGCCCTATATTGTACTTCACTGTCCCTAAATAAAAATTGGTATTCTTTACAAATTACAGTATTTACCATAACCTGTTTTGAAAATGTTATACCATTCACTTATTTCTTCTCATATAAGTTATTGTAATGTAATTTGGGGTTTTAGTTGAAAAAATAATATTGATCGTATTTACAAATTGCAAAAACACGCAATTCGCGTGATTACTAATTCGCCATACTTGTCCCCTAGTACACCTCTATTTATAAGAATGCAGATCTTACCAATAAATGAATTAATATCTCTAGAAACTGGAGTTTTTATGTTTAAAATGTGTAACAACTTGCTCCCAGATGTTTTCAATGAGTACTTTACATTTAATTCTACTATCCATAATCATAATACCAGAAACTCACAAAATATCCATATACCATTCAATTGCACATCAATTACTCAATCTTCTATTTTTTTATAAAGGTCCAGTTCTTTGGAACATGGACCCTACTACACATGGACATGTATCGCTCTTAATGAATTCATGGGCATTTATGTTTTCTTTGATACATCAATAGCATTCCGTGCATATTTCTCTCTTTAATCTAATGACGACCGCCGCAAATTTATCGTTGAAGTGGGTGACAAGTTTTGTGGATAAAAGTAAAATTCTATTCTCAGAGGAAGATAAATGATAAATGTTTTATGCTGTTATTGGATATGTTTCAGGGGACTGTTAGCCTTATTTTCGTTTCAAACGAATATGAATTTTAGAAGAAAGAGTTAAAAATATCATGTGCACCTTACCAGCGGTGATCTAATTTTTCGCAGTTTCCGCTCGTTCTGGCGTCGTAATTTTGATATAGGACCTGTTTATTAAATGTTTGCCTATCACCATCACTGTATCTCAAGTGTGTCCACCATTGTCCACTACAGTAAATCAAGATAATTTGCCATACAAAATTTGGCAGTTTCTGTTTTACTTGTCTCTAACTGTGGCTTGTGGACCATAGGAGAAATATGCAATTAGATATCAGCCCAACGTGAAACACATTAGTAGCAAAATTTTCCCTTTGTCTGGTGCGTAGCGACAGTATCACTCTCTTTGAAAAGACACCTGGTCAGTATATTTAAAATGCACATAATCACGAAGCGGCGGTCGTGATACCAATAAAGAAGTATAATCCGTTCTCAGTCCATTTCTAGTAGGGTCCATGTTTGGAATAACCTACAGCTTTCAATCCAAAAAAGTAAAACAGTGAAACATTTTAAAAGAATTTACAAACAGCATCTCTTGGATGCACTGCATCATTTAATGTAATTTGCAGGATTATGGTAATTTCCTCCTAATTTTGTTTTGTAAAATTGTCATATGTGTATGTTATATCGTACATATTGTAATTCAATGTCTTATAATTTCATTTTTTTTCTCGCATTAAGGGGTCATTTCTAAAAAGCCTATATTTGAGCTTTGCATGACTCCACCACTCATGTTTATGTATGTTTTATGTAATTTGTTTTGTCACAAATCATATTTTTTTAATGTTGTTATTTTGAAAGTGGAAATAAATGAACTAATAAATGAACCATAAATTCTGGTAAGTACTTTGTTAATGGTTGCTGACATTACACATAAATTCAGCAACATTTCCTAACATATCTTGCCAATGCACAAAATCAGAGGTACAAGGGTATGCTTATCTTATGTTACATCTGTGGTTTTTTCTAAGTGGAGTTCACATAAAGTTAAAATCCGCATAATTGCAGCTCCATTAGTCTGTGATACACATTGCATTATCTATGATGCGTATCAGTCGTAATGGTTTTGTCCGTGAAAACTTAATATACTTGAAACATGAGTGGAGGAATTTGCATTCAAGGAATGACACCTCTGTATGTATTGAATGTCACGGACCTGTGAGTGATCTTGTAAAGATGTAAAAAGTGATTTACCATTACCGGTAAACGTAAATGACATGATAGGGGTATAGTACTCAACTTGGGGTGAAACTATTCTCAAATCAAGTAGACTGTGCAAGGATTCTATTGTGAAATTAAGTAGTCAAAAGTTGACTTCTATCTGTTTGCCCTGTGACAGACAAATCTGTTGTGTAGGGTTCTACGGGATGTATTTTTATCGGGGCTCGAGAGAAACAAAATGCTAGTATATTCATGCTTGATTTGGCTTAACCCGTTGGAGACTACGTACAAGTTAACTGGTGTTGAGGTCTATGGGAAATGTGTGTTATAGTGAAATCGCATTGTCTCCAGCAAGTTGATAAATCCTTTCAGCCAGGGGATACACTCCAGCTGGTGTATCCAGTGATATACCTTTCAACCAGTTTGGTTCAAAGAATCATTTTTGGTTTCTCCCAATCATGTAGGCCAACATGTAACTGCCATGTAGGGTGTCCTTACTTTGTTCACATACACATACTGTACTTAGGTAGAGTGGCATACCAGTGCATTCAGAAAAGCTATTAGAATCAATCAAGTTTTAATCCTTTTAATCCTCAGTAATCCACATAATCCTAGTGGTTGGGGATTATCTATTTAATTGTGGCTAGTGTCTGAGAATTAGATACAGTACCCAAGACTTGACCAATTGATGTGAGATAATCCAATTTGTAGACCTATACTCAGTATTCTTGTCTTTCAACAACTAATTAGCCAGCTATAAGAGTACGTAATTATTACCATTGTGTAGTTAATTCCACAGTTATGACAATAGTCAGGCATGGTAGGAAGTTAAGTGGTAACAAGTGGCACCAGATGTGTTATTGCTATGCCATATCACAGCAAAAATCATTCAGAACTACTGTATAGCTGTATAGGCCTAGTACCGGGGGGGGGGGGGGGGGGGGTTCACTTAGTATAATTGTGTGATACGTATGTGCCGCAGTTGAGACCCCCATTTTCAGCCCAAATTCCAGAGCATCTCAATTTCAGAAGTCACAGAAAAAATTGATTTTTCCAGTTCCAGAGACTCCCAAATTTGCCGTTCCGCTTCTGATTTTTCGCTCGGCCGCGCCGCTTTAAGCCAGATCATTGCCATTTCAGCACGGCACAGCAGAACTTCGCCGCGGTGCAGTTCCAGAGCATGGCATTTTGAGGTTTTCTGAAGCCTACTGCATACATATATGTAAGCCTATGCAGTAAGAAGTATGTAAGATTTCAATGAGTAAGTAGGCCTAATTATTACCATTGCCTAGTTAAATTCCACTATGACAATAGTCAAATGTGGTAGGGATGTTAGTGTAACAGGTGGGACTAGATGTGTTAAAGGTAGATTGGAAACACTTGAAAATGCCTCAAGAACAAAATGAGTTGAAATATACACCAGCTGGAGTGGATCTCCCAGCTGAAAAGAGTTTGTCTCTAATTTGTTTACTTAAGGAAAATCAAGCATGAACATTAATTCTATTGGGGCATGATAAAAATAGGACCCATAGAGAGCCACACAGCAGGTTCACCTGCAACGGGGGGGATTTTGACATTACTTATTTTAGAATGAGTCAACGTTTGACAACAAGATTTTCACAGGAGAATACTTGCATATACATGTACCTACATAGTATTTTCAGCCCATGTTGAGGACTACCCCCATTCATGTCATTTACCTTTAAAGGTAAATGACTGACATGATTAGGGGTAGGCCTAATCCTCAATTTGGGGTAAAAGGTATTCTAGAATCAAGTAAACTATGCAGGGATTTTACTGTGAAAATTGTGTAGTCAAAATTTGACTCATTTTAAAATAATATCCATCAGTATGCCTTGTAACAGTGTAGCCTTCTATTGGGATTAAATCTATCGTGCCCAATAAAATTAAACTGCTGGTCTGTTCATGCTCGATTCTCCTTAAAGGCACTGTGTAACAGTGTTTCCAGTTTAAAAAATCTGAGCTGCATGATTCCCCATGCTACCAGTGTCTCTGACATGGTCTAAAAATGAAGTCCTGAAAAAATTGCAGTATAAAACGATCAGTAAATGCTTTACAAAAGTAAAAATCATTGAGAGACCATTCCAGCTTTCCCCCATAGACTGCTGTGTTGCAGAATTTCATATCGGCCGATATTTCATTAATGTGTCAATTTGTATCTGCACATATTGTGCTAGTGACAGCATAACTGTCTGAATTTTTGTATTCTAGGGTGTTTATTTGTCCATTAGAACACTGTCAGATATGTCAAATAGCAAAGTTAAACAATTGTTTTAACTGGTCTTCCACAGTGTTATATAGTGTCTTTAAGTAAACAAACTCAAGACAAATCCTTTCAGCCAGAAGATCCACTCTACCTAGTGTACATTTGGTTTATCTTTCATCCAGTTTGGTTCTAAAGGCTTTTTTTATTTCTCCCAATCATGTCATTGAGCTTTAACCCGTTGGAGACTAAGTACGAGTTAACTCGTGTTCGAGTCTATGGAAAATGTGTATTATAGAGAAATCAAATCGTCTCCAACGGGTTAATGCTATAATGCCATATCACAGCAAAATCATCCTGAACAGCAGTATACTGCATACAGTAGGCCTGTACAATGTAGTAGGTAAGTATACACAAACTATGATGCAGTTTACAGTACAATATTAAATTCACCTGTGCACAAAATATATAGATCTACACAACACATTCAAACATGTAGCCTTCACGTACCGGTACCATAAGGTTAAAAAAAAAAAATCTGGCACAACTGTCCATGTATAGCCTATATGTACAAGCAGACATAAACTCAGACAACCTATTCCCAAGACTGCCTGCACATGTGGTCTCACCCCTATGCCACCCCACCCCCACCCTTACCCCTACCCCTGATTTCCAGACACCTACCCTGTAACACAGACAAAAAACGATCACTATAGCACTACATGTAGGTCATAAATTACGACTGATAAAAATACAAGTTCGACTGCCAGGTTCAAAGGCTACACTTAATCTTTCATTCTTATTTTATCCAGGGCAAGCCACCGAGTTGTAGGTTGCAACTTGCAAGCTTTCACAAAATGGGTGCACACGCTATTATGCACACAACTGTACACGGTAGTTGCCGAGATGCATACGTACAGTATGTATCATTTGCTTGACATGCATTGTGCATAGTCATGATCAATGCTAGCTACACTTTACTATCATTCAATGAAAAATCAGGGTTCCTACACTTACACATTGTAAAACTTCCTGACTTTAGACGACTTTCCCCGAGCAGAAAACTGCAAATTTCCGTGACCACATTTTAACCTCTATGGACTTTGTGCAGATCTGCAACTTTGGCATGTTAAGAGTGTACAAATACATTCACCACAATACTACCAAGCTCCCAATCATGAAGCATTTGAAAAATATCTTATGATAAATGATTTTCCATGACTTTCCAGAAGAAATTGATGGAATTCCCTCACTTTTTGCCTCTAGAAAGAGTATTTTCAAATTACTTGGAATATGCCTAAATATTATAACTTAAGTCTAGTGACATGATTGGGAAATACAAAAAAAATGCCCCTTGAACCAACTGGTTGAAAGATATACCAATGGATACACCAGCTGGAGTGTATCTCCTGGCTGGAAGGCTTGACCTTGAAATTGTTTACTTGAGCCTAATCAAGCATGAACATATCAGCATTTTGTTTCTTTCGAGCCCCAATAGTATTGAACCCCATAGGTACCTACACAACAGATTTGACTGTCACAAGGAATACTAATAGAAGTTAGATTTTTTTTTCTAACGAGTCAACATTTGACTACAAAATTTTCACAGTACAATCCTTGCAGATTACTCGATTCTGGAATAGTTTCAACCCAATTTGAGGACTAACCCCAATTATACCATTTACCTTTAACCACAGGAAGACACTATAAAAACATCACACACATATGATGTATGTACAGTACTGTATATACCAGTAAATGTTGTCATTAGTGCAAACATAGACAGAGAAAGCATTTAAGCCACCCCCCCCCCCCTCACTGTAGTGCATCTAGGTCTCAGACTTAGGGGCAGTCACTTTCCGAAATTTTCCTTTGACCTTTGTAAACCATCATCAATAACAATAACAAAAATAACAATAATGTCAGTAACAATAATCATACAAATAACAATTCATTTATTTTTATTCATCATCAATTATAATATTAAATTTATTTCGTACACAAAAATAATATTCTTAATGACAATTTACACTGAAAAAAAGTTGCAAAACATACCGACAATAATGTAATGATAATATTATTAATAACAAAAATAATAATTATTATTATTGTAATAATATTATCAATATTGTAAAATTATCATTATTTTTATTATTACAATTATTATTTTTATTATTATTATTATCATCATCATCATCATATTGATCCTCACCATCATCATCATTATATTAACTTTATTAAAGGCAAGGTTCACCCTGAAATCAGGTTGGTTTTCATAAAAGCAAAACAAGAGAAACATATTAATGAAAGTTTGGCGAAAATCCACCAAAGAATAACAGAGTCATGAGGTTTCAAAGTTTCAAATTTGTGACGTCACATGCGAGCAGCTCACAATATGTAATGTAATATAAATTTCATAAATTGCCATTTTTTAATGGTTCATGATAATTGAATGGGGGTTTTTTCATAGAAGCATGTATGAAATAATGCTTCTGATAATATATTGAATGCACAGGTAAAATCATTGTCAAATTTGAGAAAACAGCACTTTTATGGACTTTATATCACATGATATATGGGGAGCTGCTCACATGTGACGTCACAAGTTTAGAACTTTGAAACCTCATAACTCTATTATTCTCTGGTGGATTTTCGCCAAACTTTCACTTTCTATCATTGTTCTACTTTTATTAATACCAACTTGATGTCAGGGTGAACCTTGCCTTTAATGTTACCATCATGAGAAAATAAGTAGTAGAAGTAGTAGTAGAAAGGGGCAACTTCCCCCCCCCCCTCCCAACCACCACCACCACCCCATCATACACTAATGATCCCACTGTCATCACCTGCATGCTCCTGTCTGTTGGGTCACCTTGATCACAGACAAAGTATCTCATGACAACATCAAGTTTCACTACCTAGACTTTTAAGCCATGAAAGACAATACCTCAAGTCAGGTCAATAGGTCACAGTGTCCAGCTGGGAGAGCTGTCAGTCACAATGAGAATTGTAGTGTTGCATGACTCCAGGATTTTTGGGAGTCGACTAGTCACCGATCAAAAGTCACGACTCCGACTATTTGCCGACTATACGCGTTCAGTTCTGTTGGCATGATCAATAGGTAATTTAAGTAAGCACACTATAGCCCATACAATGACTGTTCAGTGTCCTCCATCAACGATTTCAGTATACATGTATTCAACTTTCAACTGTGATTATAATCATTCAAAAATTGACGTTTTGCCATAGTCCCACACATTGTCATCAATGTTTTAACTGGTTTATATGGTATACATATGTGATTGCATGGAGTCAATTCTTGCGTTTCTAAAGTCGGAGTCACGACTCCTCGACGACAGTCGCGACTCCGACTTTTTGCGACTAAAGGCCACTGCACAC